>JAUEJJ010000017.1:4067299-4077501 GCA_032164275.1 Synergus coniferae | reverse complement strand
ATTATTCAAGTGACTTAAAATTTTTGTTATAGAATTAATATGGAAAATATTTCACCTTTCCAAGATCGTGAATCAGTCCTGTAAGATGAAACCAATCTAAATCTGGATGTTTTTCTCTGATGCTTTCGGCTGTTTGGAAAGCGTGAACAATATTTGGCAAATTTGTATCAGGATCACTTTCGTCTACGAGGTCGTTCAGTTTAAGTAGAGCATCTTTTATTGTACTCTTGAATTTGTTGAATTGTAGCCATTCTGCCATTCGAGCTAGAAAAATATTTTTTTGGTCCTTAAAATTCAAAAAAATTGTAACTTTTAAGGTTTTAAATAATTTAAACTATATTTACTTTAAAAATTACTTTAAAAATTAGACTAATATATTATTAAATTTAATACTCACATCGAACAAAGTCAACAGTTTGATATGTGTGCATATTGTAGTAGGTTTTTCGAACCCGTTCCTTGATTGGATCGTTATCATCTTCTTCAAAGACTCTGAACTGACTCTCTAATTTTCCATCATAGATAGGCTCTGGACGATACTTTTCCGAAGGATCCAGCAGCGAAGGTGATTGAATCTGGTTCTGAAAATTTCCAAAATAAAACTATTATTTTTGTCAGCAAAACTGAGACTTAGGAAGAGAAATTATATTTTCTCTTTTAATGGTTTCTTTTTGCTTCAAGTTATTGAAGCTCTATGATTTTTTAAATTTATATTTTAGATGTTAAGGAAGATTTTAAACTTGAATTTTGAATTCTTCATTTAAGTTTAATTTAATTATATTGGAGATCAAAGTTCTTATTGCTTTTATACAAATTTTTTTACTTTATTAGTTTCAATTTAAAAATTTTAAGAGATTTTTTTTATACTGAAAAATCTTCAAGTAGTCAGTATATAGATTTTTCCCCTTATTTCTCACCCATTTTTAGAAAAAAACTCATCCCTTAATTTAAAAACCTGAATTTTCAAATTTTAGGAAATTTAGAGATTTTTTTTTAAATTTGAAAATGAAACAGACTTCCCTTTTTTTCTTGACTCAAGTTCTCCTTTTAATATACAGATCCAAAAAAATTTTCAAAAATATCAAACATAAGTAAAGAGATTTTTTTTTACAATTTGGAACTTGTATTTTTAAATCATCTGCTTTGCGAATAAACTATTTAGAGTTCGACTTTATTTTAAACGAATTTTTTAAAACTGATTCTTCAATTTTACTTATTTATTTATTAAGAAGTACTAATTACTTTTTCTCACTTAGAGCTACTTTTTGAATTATAATAGAATTAAAATTGAATCTTCACGATTTACTGAAACTTAATTTATTAGAATTCGAATACAGTTATACTTACGATTACTCTTGCAGCCATTCTTTCGATATAGTAATGTTCCTCAAAGAGCACTCGATACGGACTGTGTATGTTGTACCAGCGGCAGAATTTATAAACTGAAAGTTATCACCCCTGACCCAAGACAAAAAGAGAACTTTCAGAAAGCAAAAATTCATTCTTTCGCAAACTATATCTTTCTATGATGCTTTTCATATAATGATTAGATAAATTTTATGTAAAATTTAACCCCTTCCCCGGCTTTCATTAGATCTTCACATTTCGAGATCCCTTGCACCTGAAAAACATTTTCCTTTTGTGCACTTTTAAAGTGTTTAAAAATGAAGATCAATTTCGTTAGTCAGTCATATTGAACAAGAATTCATAAAGTTCTTAACACATATCTTATCACACCCTTAGTCCCATCTATAAGGTAATTACAAAAATACTGGAAATTAGTTTACTTAAGGTAAATTATTCTTACTTTAAATCTTGTTTAATTTTAAAAATTCGAATTTCAAATTCGCTTTCAAAAATAAAAAGAAAATGATAAAAAAGGTTTCTTAAAAAAATTATTTTTCTCATTCAATCATTTTTTTTTTAATTTATTAATATTTCTGTATTATGCATTGGTAATCCATGCCTATTATTTGTTAAGATAAATATTAATTTCCATTTCAAATAATAATTAATAGTCTTTTTTCTGAATAAGACTATTTTTGAGTTCAACTTATTGAAAAAAAGTTATCATTGGCCTTTCAAGTATCAGTGACGTAATTTCAGACCTCTCTGCAAAAAACTTAAGTTATCAAGTTATGAAAAAAAAAACTGACGAAATTTGTTTCTTGATAACAATTAATATGGTTACCAGATCATCTTGTTCGAAAATACGCACACCTGGAAATAACTCAAATATTTTCCATGTGAATCCTTAAAAAAAAAGTCACGAGGCACAAATTTTCAACCTTTAATCGTTTACGCATATTGGGAAATGTGTAACTCATTAATCAATTGTTAATCGATTGTAAAAAAAAAACATTTGCTGCTAAAAACACTAGTTTCGTTAAAACCCGGACCTTTCGCGTGTTTCAAAGTAAAAAAACAGGACGTCTTTTGTAACCAAATGGAAGCTTTTTGGAGGGTATCCACACAAATCATAGGAACTTCATTTTTTTCAGCCACCCTACTTCTATTTATAAAGAGAATTCATCATTAAAGTGATATAATACATCATTATAGAAAGCTTATTACCACACAAATCATAGGAACTTCATTTTTTTCAGCCACCCTACTTCTATTTATAAACAGAATTCATCATTAAAGTGATAAAATACATCAATATATTTTTCCATAAGTCGCAAAGAAAGTTTATTAATGAAAAACTTTCTTAGACAAGACATTATTAATGACCTTTGATAAAAAGTTTTATATCTTTCCAATATTGAGAAAATATTATGAAAGTCTTATCTTTGAGGAATTTTCAATTATTTCGTAATCTTAAAATGATCATAATTGTTTTAAAAAATTAACATTAGTTTTTGGAGGAACTATATTTTTTATAAACTATATTTGTTATACTTGTTAATAAACTAAATTAATTAAAGGACTATGTATTTATTAAATTAATTGAATGGTTTTCGCTTCCTCTAATTTAGGATAGAAGAGGTTGAAAGAATATGAACGCCAAACAGATTGGTGACTTGCAGAAATATTTCCAGTGATAACCTTTATTTTTTACGTAACAAAACGCCGCTTTGTAACAACTTTGCCGAGATGCTCTGACTATAGCCAACTAGGAAATAACAGATTTCGAAGTAATTCGATGAATTTAAAAAAATCAAAGGTACTTTAAAAAAAATTAATAGTTCTGAGTAATTCAAATATAAAATTATGCAGTTGTAGGGCTTGAATTCTAAACGTCTCGTGAAATTGGATTCATATTTTTTAAATTGAAAAAAGCCGCAAAAAGACTATAAAGAAAGTCAAAAAAGTATTCTACGACACAAGACCATTTAATTTCAATAAAAAATGCTTCTCGCATTTTAATACAAAACGGAGTTGTGATGTTATCATGAAAAAGTAAAAATATATCATTAGCGGATAAGTAATTACGAGGTAAATAAGTACGCATAAAATATCTAAATTATAGAGATTACCCTGAAAACAATTTAATGGTATTTTACGGGCGAGTAGGAATGTTTAAGAATGTGTCAAACAGTTCTTTCACGAAACTGATAGTGCCAGTTAAAACGATAAATTTTAATAGGAAACTAAACTAAGACGGTATTAAAAAGATTAGATAGCCAACGTCATTCAATTGATTATGATTATATATGAATTAGACAAAAAGAAAAAGGATTAGATAATGAATTCCACAAAATTGAATGTAAGTAAGAATTAACCTGTTTCTAGAAAAAGGATTTTTTTGTTACAGTTTTTAAAGAAATTTACGTACTTTAAGAATCATCTAAACTTTATTCATTTATGATGAAATACGTATTGATCAATACGTTCTGATCGAAATATATATATAAATATTATGTACAACCTTAGATGAAAAAATGCTTATCTATTTACCAGAAAGTAGCTTAAGGCGAACTAGACAACGAATTGCTGGAACTGCTGCCCTTTCGTTGATGTCTTGAGCTTTGATGATGTCTGCGAGGACTTCTCGATCGACTTCGATGTCTTGACAACTTTTTATTCTTTTTCGATTTATGGGACCAAGAACTACTCGGGCTATCGTAACTGTAAAAAAAAAACGAAAAAAACTTTATCTTTATATAAGTCAAATGACTTGGCGCTTGTGACCAAATTTCCATATTAAAAAACTAACAATTAAAATTAATTGTTCGTAGCAGATAAATGTAAAGAAAACGATAAGGAAGGTTTATCTACTAGCTAAAATGCATTTTCTGCATTTGTTTTCAAGTTAAGTGCCTGAAAAAATGAAAGCCGGTAAGGTGGAAATCGGATAAGTAATACATGGCCTTAAAATTGAAAGAAAAGTTTGAAATTAAGCAATTTAATATTCGAAGCTTAATAATTTTAATTTTAAAGACATTAAAAATCGTTTGGTACGTTTATGTACGTTAAAATCTTTTCAAAATTTCTTATTAAATTTTTTCACGAATCTTGGGATATTCTTATGCATTCCTGAAAATCTTCTAAATTCTATTCTTCATTTTAGATGAAACTATATTTTTTGAAGTATGTAACCGGAATCTCGTAGATAAAAAAAGCATCTTATAGAAAACGTTAAAAATTATTTTAAAATGATTTTGAAAGTCTACCTTCTGCGCTTTCGTTCCTCTTTCTTTTTTTTGTGCTTTTTATGGGTCCTATGCCTATCTCGTTCAGAATAATTTCGACTTCGACTCTCGCTCCGACTCCTCGAACGATGCTTCGACTTTTTGGTATTCAACTCTGCTCCTTTCAGTCTCTCAAATAATGTAGTGCAGCCAGTATTTGATTCATCGGGTTCAATTTCTCTAGTTGGCGAAGGAACCGAATGAACTTCATCCGAGTCTCCATCTCTTTTACTTCCCAAAGACGAGAGTGGCTTCTCACTACTTTTTACGACTGGCGCTTGCAACTGACTTAAAAACATTGCAGCTTTCTTTTTTCTTTCGAGCTGAAGTTGCTTTTCCCTCATCGCTAGAGCTGCCATTTTTTCTCTCGCTGCTGCTGCTAATTTATCCTTCAGCCTATCTTCCACTTGCTTATTCCTCAAATCCTTCTGACAATCCTCCAAAATGTCATCTGTGAGGTCCACTAAAACTTTCTCATCAATTTTCGATTTTTCATCAATCTGCGACTTATCTTCAATTCGCGATTTCTTTTCGGAACTGCTCGACTCCTTTTCACTTTTTGCAGAAGAACTATCGTCACCTACATCTTGAGGCGAACTCGGTTTGGAGTTAGTTTCTTTCTTTTCCTCATCCATTTCCTCATCGCTTTCTTCTAAGGGAAGAGCATTTCTTTTTTCTATGACTGTTGTTTCTCCTTCCTTAGGTTTCTTGATGGAGAAGGAAACTGTCGTGATATTTTTACTTCCAGAATCGTTTTTTGATTTGGAGTCTCCCTTCTTTTTTGCCTGGATCATTTTAACTCTCTTTTGAACTTCCTCCATCCTCTGCTGCTTTTTCTGCAATTCTTCTAACTTTTTCTGCTTCTCTTCCTTCAACTCTTGCTTCTGAAGAAGTTCTTCTTCAGTCAAGACCTTGGGATTGAGATCACCCTCGCACAAAGTTAATTTATGAACATAATAACCGTGATACTGATGTGATAATTCAAGGAAATTGAACCTGGAATCACCTTTGTTTTTGACAATCGCTTCAAAATCCCTTCCGTTTTTGGCCACATAACTTGCCATCTTGTCGATAATTATTTGAACTTCTGCAGGCGGGACGATGAACGAAGGTCTGCTTAAAGGTTTCGGAGGTGTTGGTCCATAGGGTACGAGAGAAGGTGGCTCTTTTATTGAAGTTTGCATGACGGTTGTTTCGCTTGAGGATGGAATCGGTGTGCCAGGAACTTGTGGTGGATTATTTGTGTGTCCATTTGCTCCGTACAAAACTGGACCATGGGAATACTGTTGAGGTGCTGCTGAATAGGGCGGGTAAGCCTGTGGAAAATATGCAAGCTGTAACATAGATTAGAATAAAGGATTAACAAAAAAAAAAGCAGGTTGGACGAATTTTCTGATGCAAAATTAGATTTCTGCATTTTACGTAACAAATATTACAATTGCCAAGGTTAATTAATTTTCTTTAATAATTACTATTATTAATAAACATTTTGAAATCCTATTGGGACACAGAGGTATTAGGCGACAGAAAGAATAAAGTAGTAGCAGAGTAGTAATTAGTAATTTTAAATTAATTTTGATTACCTGTGGAGGCATTCCTTGATAATATCCAGACATTGGCATTGGAGGAACTGGAACTTCCGGCGGCGGTGGGACTTTCGAAGGCGGCGGCTTTCCCGTAATTCTATTCACCAACATCGAGTAAGCACAATCCGCTGAAGGCTTGTACGATATACTCGGTATACTTGGTGCCTGAAAATAGAATAAAAACGAAAAATTAATCATGTAACCCTAAAATGCAGGTCTATAAAACATTTTAGTGGATTTATAAAACTTACAGCTTCAACTTTAGCGAAGGAAGGTGCAAGGCTAGGATGAAGATAAGGCTCATCATCATCTTCGTCGCTCTGTTGTTCCGGTTCTTCTGATTAAAACAAAAAAAAAACTCAATTAAATTCGGGCAATAATTTTGAAGGTAGCACTTAAACTAACGCTGAACTCTCGTCTTCACAACGTAATGTCAATACTTACGGCAATTAAAAATTAAGTGGGATCAAAGTAGACGGTGCTTATATCCAGCATAAAATTCTTTCAGTTAGGTCAACTTCGATCATATTATTAAAAATTTCTCAAAGTTCTTCTGCCCTTCAAGCGGACTCGTAGAAATCGTGAAAGTTATTTAATTAACATGCTAAGTAAGATTGAAATGCGTACCCGATTCTTCCTTTTCGGGCAGTTTTTCTGGGTTATATTTCCCAGATTTGATTGCCTCGAGCAGGAGTTTATAATACGGATTTAGCGCACCATCCACCGAGAGAAATGCAAATTGTGGATTTTTCGACTGCTTTGCCTTTATTAGAACTTCCATTTGACCTCCTTGGCGGCTAATGAAAAGAGCGGTTTTCGTTATTATGGCATTCAGCTTCTGCGTCTCTGGCTGAAAAATAATGAAATAAAATTATTATTCTGATTAATTTTTTGTAAATTAATACTTAAAGATCGTGAAACTTAAAGTAAAAAAATTAAATAAATAAAGGAAAAATTATTCATACCAATGGCATGTCCGGTGGGATTTCCAATTCAGGGGGAACGACAAAAGCTTCATCGTCTTGAGAACCTTCAGAAGGTTTTGGACTTTGGGAATCCTCGTTATTTTCCTTTCGACTCTCATCTTCGTTGTAACTATAGGCGACTTGTCCATAACTATTTTCGGAATCCAAAGCTTGGTGTAGTCTTTTCATTTCTTCTTCTGTAAATAAAAAAAAAAAATAAGATTTAACTAGTCAAATTGACTAGAGACGTAGATAATTACATTATTAATAATTGAGGCGTCAAGTCGAAAAGAAGGATTTAAAAAAGTCGTAACTTTGTTAAGTGAAATGTAGAAAACGAATTTTAAGATTATAAAATAGGTACAAAAACCACAAAAAGTCGCACGATCCAAAGGCTGTGAATAAATGATTAATCTCACCATGATACAGAGATTCCTCGGCATCGTTGTTGTATAAGGAACGATACCGCTCTTCATCACAATGCTGCTCAATTTTGTATTCATCCTCAGTGAGAAAAGTCCGCTGGTCAAAGCCACCGGGAGGTGGTTCATAAATCCGTAAGTCGCCAAGAGTCCCTCGTCCATCGTATCTACAGACAAATAACACTTCGGTTAGAGGAGAAAAATTGAAAACATTCGAGTGACTAAAAGTGCACTCGGCATCTGAAAATAAAGTAGAATCAACGAGAAAATTCCACCAGGACGATTCCTCTGAAATATACGAAAAATATGTTTAGTTTCAGATTGAATAGAGAAATGTCAAATTTTAATCGAACAGAAAAATCTTATAGAAACTAAGATTTGTCAGAGTATGGCAACTGATGGCAGATTTTTCAACATTTTTCATAACAGTTAATTCAATTTTGTATTTTCACAATCGATACATAAAATAATTAAAGACTATTATGAATTTCAAAATGTGTGATTTTAAGCTGTAAATACGTAAAGGAATAAAACATATTGAGCACAGCGAATTATTTTTATCTGTATTGGTCCATAGCTGAAAAATGTCAAATACCATACAAGATAATACGTGTGATTTATAAATTTAATTAATATATAAGCAGAATAAGCCAAACCCCAAAGTTTATATATATTAAATTGAACCTAATAATTGAACCTACTTACCTAATATTATCAGGAGCCGATAAATTTAGATTGGATATAGTTTATAGATAAAATGAATAATGGTTATAATAATCACGTATCGATTAAAATACCCAGTATGGATAAAAGTATTTTTAAAAAAATTTACAAAGGAGTTTAGACAAATTAAAACTACATGAATATTATTACCAGTATTCGCTATTATAATCACATTATTATAATACACGAATTAAAAATGAGAAAATATTAATAAAGCGCAAACGAATTTTATTGTTAATTCTCAACCTGTTTAAGAGCCTGAAAGTTAAAAAGTTTTAATTTGTGTCGAAAATATTGTTGTCTGTGAGTTTGTATTAAATTAGAGCAATCGTTTTAGATCCAGTTAGTATCGATTAATATAAAAATAAAGGAACTTGTGATAAATTATAGAAAAGCAAATAGAACTATTATTTACATCTAAAAAAAATCACGAATTATCTTATACAGTATTTGATTTTCAAAAGAACGATGATTTTTTATTTTATAAAGCCTAGTACAGTACAAGTTTTTAAACTAATAAAGATTTGCTTTCATAATAAAAACATGAAATAATTATTATTCATAAGAATTATAATCTGGAATCTTAGGGAATCTTAAATGCAAGGTTTATTTGAATAAGGAATTGGATTGCTCAAATTTTGTGCTACAAATACGTCCAAAAAATATTGAATCAAAGTATATTTAAATAAACTATATAAAGATGAATGTTTTGAAACTGAAGTAAACTAAAAAAGAAAATGATTCGACGACAAGCTTAAACAGCATATTTATATGTAATCCAATTGGCGATTGTGCCTCCAGAGCCGGATTAAAACAAATCGAGGACCAGGACAGATACATTTTTCCATCACCCACATCCCACTTCAAAAAAATATAACATAAAAAAGAGCATCAAAATAATGAAAGGTAATTTAAGTTTAATTAAAAAGAAATAATAAGACTTTAAACAAGAGAATTCAATAGTAAATCGAAAATTTTTTTTAAGAAATTAGACAATTCAAAATAATTTAAAATGAAATGTAAAAAAAAAGTATCCCCTAATGTGGAGTGCCCTTGGAAGACGAGGCCAAAAGCTGTATACCCTTTAATCCAGCTCTGTGTGCGTTTTAGAAATTCAGGATGGATTCTAGATTTCTAGAATACTAAATACATACCGTGCTGAGCGGTCAAAATTTTTTGGGGTTTTTTTTTAATATGACCGTCAGCTGCCACTTGTCTCTCACCTTGCTGCAAGCTCCGAAGATCATCGGGAAGATCACCAGGAATTGAAACATTCGAAAGCACCTTGTCTGCGCTCATGTAGAGCACCCTTCAGAGCCAAAACACCTGCGGAAACCTTAAACAGTCTCCAGATTTTGCTTATCCGCACGTTAAAACGCTTGGGTCTCAATTTTCGAGCGTGTCTCATTCGTCTTTAATTTTGAGATTAGTTCTCCGAGCGTAAAACGGGTATTGTTTTATTTTTATAAAAAATAATACGTATTCTAGGTAAGGTTTTCTAGGTTAGGAACGGACCTGTCTATCTTCAACGTGCTATCTCCCATCCACGGAATCAAATGCTTCCCTTGATCAATCATTTTCGCCTTCTCGTCATCTCGAAACAATTTACAGCTGTATCCAAAGACCAACAGCTCCTGTGGCTCCTCTTCTGTTTTTTTTCTTAAAATTCCAGAATCTACCATCCAACGTTGACCCTTCGATGCCATTTTCGCTTTTTCCTTGAATAATGATCAATATGTTGAGTACTTTGAGTCTTTGACACTTTGACTTGATTAAACGCAACCAGAACGCAACTAAACGAACTGAACTTTGAACATTGAAGTCTGAAGCATAATCATATCTAAAAAGTCTCTGAAAGTCTGAACTGGTCTG
>JAUEJJ010000017.1:4022182-4038705 GCA_032164275.1 Synergus coniferae | reverse complement strand
GTGCTGATTAAGGTAAAAATTCAGGTATGTCTCAAAAGTGCGTAATTTTTTGAAAAAATACATTGTAATGCCAGCTTCAGATTATGCTAGAACTCCCCTATCAGAAACTTTAAAACTATTGTCAAATAAAATTCTGCATTACACGGGAATTAAGTGCTTATTAAGTGCTCTCAAACTAGCCTATGCTGGAAATTCTAGCATTTTTATTTTTTTTTAAACGAGTCAAATTCAATCCCCATACATTTTCCACTTTTAAACTATTACTTAAAAACACATATTCTTTGCGCCAGAATTTAGTGCTCATTTAGTGCTCTCGCTCTTGCCTAATTCGAACATTCCAACTCTTTAATAATGTATTTTTAATAAAATCAAAATTGCTTTAGAGGTATACAATTCATATTTAATTAACGCCTGTTCTTTCATATTTTTCAGATCACTTCGTAACACACGATTTCATCAAATAGGGAATTTGGACGCTTCTTTCGAAGAGGGAGGTACGAGTCCAATGTCCAGTTCCTGTTCTAGTCCAATGCCACAGTATAGTCCAAACGATAATTTCATTTCTATTGACGATGACGTTGACGATGACATAGACAATAATGCCATTATCGAGCATTTGGAAAGCCAAGTTGAAAGTCCTGAGGATGGAGAAATTTTCGATATGTCTGAGAATTCAGATAATGAAACAGATGATACTTCAATTCAATCAATTAGCCGCAATGAAGTATCTCAATCTACAAAGCTCTCGAAACGCGACAGCGACATGAGTATTGACGAAGAATTGGACATGCTTAAAAACAAACCACAATCGCCCAAACAAGATAAGCACACCTGGAAACCAATCATCGTCACTGGGGATGATGTAGTAACAGCAGCAAAACTTGTTGGCAACAATATTTCCAAGAGAGTCGTTCCTTCTCCTCCTCGATCTTACACTCCACCTCTAGTTCAACCTCCAAAGCCAAAAGAAAATGAAAAAGTAGAAGAAGTGTTTCTTGATGATAACAGCTATGACAGTTTTCGTCCAGATTTCAGTGATTCGAACCCTCGATCAGATTCACCTGTAAACGTTCCAGAAATGGGCCTTCAGTCTCCTGATCCTGAAATTTTCTCCGAAGTAATATCTAATTCGCCGAGAAGGGCAGAATTTCCTCCACAACCTGTGCCGCCACCTAAACTTCAACCAATTATAGCTCCTCCAAATGTAAATAATGTACCGCTGATTTCGATTGCAGACTTGGAAGATTTAATAAGCAATCAAAATAAGATCAATAAAGGTATACCACAACACCAAATGTCTAAAGATGAGAAGGATGCTGAAAAGGAAAAAGAAGCGGCGAAGGCTCAAGAACTTGAAACCGTAACACCTATACGAAGGAAGCAAACCGGAAATGTGAAGATAGCACCTATGACCCTCAAGCTTGATGCCTTTATAACGGGCAGCAAAGATCGTACCCCTTCCCCTGAACCTCCCGTTGACCCCAGAATTCGCTCGAGATTATTGAAGGAAAAAAATGTGGATCCACGACTGTCAAAGGATAAAACAACAGTTCCTCCTCGACCCCCCGTATCTGGAGATATGTATTCTCTTCATGACTTTAATATAAATCCGACTTCACTTTCCAGTCCGATTCACGGGGCTCCGTGTACTCCTGGGATTGATTATGCTCCAGCTGGAAACGGTAGTCAGTGGAATTACGGGTCGAATATAAATTCTATGCCGAGCACACCAAATCCTTATGGAATGCCGAGGGATTCAAATATGCACAAGGATTCGTGGGATATGAATCCAAATATGAACCCCAACTTGAATCCTAATCTGAACTCTAATATGCACTCCAACATGAATCTTCACAGAAATCCAAACATGAATCCAAATATGAATCCGAATATGAACCCAAATATGAATCCTAATATGAATCTCAATATGAATCCAAATATGAATCCTAATATGAATCATAATAGGAATCCAAATATATCTCAGAATCCTGGTTACAATAATATAATGCCACTCATGAGACCTTCTGCTCCTTATCCACCTTATGATTCCCAAATGAATTATCCACACCCTCCGCATCCACATCAACAACAATACCCACATCGTCAACTTCCTCCCGATAATTTTAACACCAACTCAATGCAGTATGCACACCAAAACCCATCATTATGGAACAGGCCTGGTGATGCTATCAGAAGTCAGCGTCCAATTCTTCATAGAGATCCTCGATCCATGAGCAAGTTGAGGGAAGTTCACCGACCAGATTGGGATCGAGAGAGACAGCCTGATTGGGACTGGGACAGGCATCCAGAGAGACAAAATGATCGGGATACTCGAAATCGATTTAACAGGGATCCTCGAATGAGACTAGAACCTTTAGTTTCGAGTTCTAGTCAAATCAAAGAACTCACAAAAGATACGAATACTGCAAAAGATTCTACTACCACAAAAGATGCAACTACATCCAAAGGTCCAACTACAACAGATTCAACAACAAAAAAAGATCCAAGATCGGCAACAAAAGAAAAGTCGAAAGTAATGGAAAAAGAGTCCAAGAAACCAGATATGAAGGATTCAAACAAAGGTTCCAAGGGTTCCAACAAATCTGATTCGTCAAAGCTGAAGAAAAAAGAAAAGAAAAAAGATAAAGAAAAATCTCGTAAATCAGAATCTAGAAGACGAGAGGAAGTTGAGAAAGGAGATAAACCACAATCCTCTCTCGAAAGTCTTTATGGTGTTGTTGACACTAAAGCAGCTGCTGGTCAGCAAGTATTGCAGAAATTTAAAATTCCGAAGTTGAAGAAGCCAGAACCCGTATCGTCTCAAAAAGCCTCATCTGATAAGAAAAATTGTAGGACGGAAGATTCAAAGAGTGGTTCCAAACATGATCTTTCGAAGAGTAAAGATCGAAGGGACAAAGGTTCACAGAGCAAGGGAATGTCAAGAAAAGATAAGGAAAAAGAAAAGGATCAGGATAAGAAAAAGTCAAAGAACCAGGAGGAAGTTGCCGAGCCTGCAAAGACACAAGAAGAGGAAACATCTGAAGAAGGGGAAAATTCTCGCCAAAAATCAGTTCAGGATTTGAAAAAATTCATAAATATCATACTTACACAAGAAGGCGGTATGAAATTATTGCAAAATGTGAAAATGTATGACAAATTCAAGAAGGCCTTTAACTATGAGGAACTGAGGGAGTTCAAACGCTTCCTTAAATCAGATTCTGATAGTAGTGATTCTGATAATAATAAAGAAATTATGAAGAAGAGGAAGACCACGTTGAAAAAGAGACGAGTGATTGTTTCTGATTCTGATCATAATTCAGAGGATGAATCTCTTGCTCAGAGAATAGAAAAATTGGAATCACCTGCGATTGAAGAAAAGGAGGTTGAAGAATCAAAGATGGGTAGGAAACTGAGAAAGAGGCCTGGTGCTGGGAAAGAATCTGAGATGGACCTCAACAATGAAAGTAGAAAAGAATTAGTCAAAGAAGACACAAAACAAGAAGAAGTCAATGAAGATACAGCGACAGATGAACAATTAAATAATTTGATAGAAGAACAGGATGAAAAACTAATTAAAGAGAGAAAAGTCACAGAATCTAACGAATCTCTCATCGCAGAACCAACAAAGACAAGAGCGAAGCCGAGAAGAAAGAATCCCCTCGAGAGATTGCAGGAGGACTTAAAGGACTATATCAGTTCGGGTATCTTAACCGCTGGTCAAAGGACTTGTAGATTGGCTAAAGATCTACAAGGAGCAGCAAGAAATACCTCTACTATTATAACTACTAGTCCTAATACTTGCAGTCTTATCAACGAAAATGACCATGCATTCAATCTAACTACTGATTCCATTGAAACAGACGAGTCTCTTAAACCTAAACCAAAAAGTAAAGCTGGAACCAAGAGTCCAAAAAAGGCAGTTTCCAAAGCTATTGGTTTGAATGCAGAAAGCGAGGAAGACCGGCCTTTGGCGCTTAGGAAAGATCCAGTCAAAAAGAAGAAAATGTTGGGACCTAAGAGCAAACGACAAGCTAGTGAATTGGCACTAGAGCCAAAGATTCTCCTCCAGAGAGCCGACACTATGTTTGAAGAACTAGCTAGAGTGAATGAAAGTTCATCTGATGAAAGCTTGAGTTTGGATATTTCAGAAACTACTGATAGCTCTAGAACAGAAATAACCAAAGGGCCAAGAACGAGATCCAATGCAGGTGCAAGAAAGAAGGTAGATGAAATACCGGCCACTGATGATGAGAGTCTTACTTCAGATATTTCTTTATCAAGCAGTATTGCCTCTAAAAAGGCAGACAAGATAGCTAAAAGTCTACAGGATAGTGAAACAACTGAAGTGGTAGAAAACTCTCAGTTACCTGATAAAGTCGGAAAAAAACCTCCTTTGAAAAAGAAGAAGAAGAAAAGTGGCTGGAGGTTGGGTGTTGTTTCTAAAGCAAAGAGAAGGAGGAAGCAAATTGCAGCTTTAAAAAAGTCTGCTGTTTTGCAACCGGAAGATGTTCCTGCAATTGAAGTTGTGGAAGATCACGATGCAAGAAAACAAATTCATGGTACCGATGACGCACCCATGATAAAAACCGAGCCTGAACCGGAAAATGAAAATGAAGAATGCAATGTTGCTCCAACTGTAACGGAGACGGAAACAGTCGTGAAGCAAGAAATAAAGTCGGAGGATTTAGATCAGATTGTAAAGAAAGAAGGCACAACCGTGGAAGTTGACACACCAAACGAAAGCCATTTGAATAACGAAGAACTTGACAATAATATGGACATCAATCAGCTAATCGATTACGTCTGTTATGGTCAGGAAAGGGCCAAGTGTTTACATTGTGTCTTCTCTGGAAAGAGCATCGTTCATCATTACAAAACGATTCATCCAAGGAAGGAAGTCTCGGTTTCGAGACTCAAAGCTTTGGAAGCAAAATCTGCAGTCCAAGAATCCAAAGACAACGATTTCAAAAACACCTGTCTTCTTCCAAGGAATAAGGATTACCATTTTAACTGTAGGTTTTGCACTTATAAGATCAAAGGCAGAAAGGAAGAATCTATGGAATCTGCTTATGAACATGTGACTTCACATACAGGCGAATATAGATTTAAATGCATTGAGTGTAATTATCAATCCATTACAAGGTCGACAATAAAAATGCACTACTACAAGAACTGTAAAAAGCTTGGAAAAACTGTGCACCAGGCGATAGTGGAAGAACAGATTCCGCAAGAAAATCGACTTTATGGATACATGTGCTCGTTGTGCAACTTCATACAACTTAGACTAAAGAACGTGGAAGAGCATATGAAAATCTGGCATGTGCATGATTCAAATCGTGAGATTATTAAGGTAAATATGTCCCTGGATACACCTAATGAGAATTTCATAAGCGTTCCACAGAGTTCAGATCAAGGTAATGAAATTACGCTCCTGGATGATGAAGCTGAAAGCACAAACGTAAAGAAAAGAAGCACGAGATCAAAAACTAGGCACAAAGTTGTGGAAGAGGAACCACAAGCTACTGTCCTGTATCATTCGGGAGCTGAGGTTGAGAAAGAAGAGGCAGACAAAGAAGCTAGGAAAAGTAACTTAAGTGCTTTTGTTTGCCCGCCGGAGCTTGAGAAGAAGAACGAAGAAATTGAGCTCGAGAGGAAGAGGAAGATGCAGGAAATAGTGGAAAATATGGGTATTAAATTTAACAAGAGTGAGGTCAAGAAGGGAATTTCTATTATTGACAAACTTAAAGATAGAATGGACACGACTGTAGAAAAAGATAGAATGGACACGACTGTAGAATCTCAAAGTGCTGAGAGCGACTTTAGGGATGATTTGGATTTACCTGAATCTAATTTGCAGATCGTGGAATCCTTAGCTGAAGACTCAGAGAATTTAATATATTCAGAATCTCTAACAAATGTTGACATTTCTGATTCTCAAGAAGTACTAGAGACGAAGGAGAAAGATCAGATACCGAAAGTTTTGAATCTTTTGACTGCTGAGAACAAATCTCAGGAAGATGAAGCAAGCGACAGCGAACATCCAAGTTTGCGATACGAATATGAGTCTAGTTCTGAAAATGAAGATGCGACTAATGTTACTGATTTGCTGAAGGAAACAACTGACATCAAGAATCAGTCGAATGATTCGATGATGACAACTATTCAGAGGTTGGCTGCTCAGATTCAGAGTTCGAAACCGTTAGAAGCTTCGAGTTCTGGCGCGGTTTCTGATGATTCAGCCAATTTAGATGAAAGTTCTATTAAGAAAGAGATTCCAAAAGTACCTGATGTTGAAGAAGAACAGAGTCAAGAATCAAAGTCAGATGATTCAAATCCAACGAAACTGTTTTTGAGACCTAGACGTATTAGTGGAGATATACTTTCTGTTCCTGAACCTCCTTTAGAAATAACGGAGCCTTCTTCTCCTGTTGCTGGTATGTAAATTAAAAATTTTGATTTGTAGTATTCAATATCAAAGAATTTACAATTGTAGAACCTTAAATAACTAAAGCTTCATTTTATAGGTCCAAGTACTAAGAATACAGAAACTGAAACATCACCTTCACCAACTCCGAACGTATCGAGTACAGATACTGATTCTTTCTTGAAGATTGAACATGTTATGAGCTTAGCATCACATTCCGGAAATGAAAGTCCAATGGTAAGTCATCTAAAATTCTATAAAAATTAATTTTATTTGCTTTATAATTTTTTTATGACGGGGATTATATTTCACTTTCTTTTCTCCAGCGAAAACTTCCTGTTTTTCGTTAGTTCAATTTTCCTCATCGAGCAATTTCACTCCCTCAATCCCTTCACGTGCAAAATTGGAAACTACTTTAATCTTCATTTAATTCATCTCGATCACTCCTATTGTTTCAGATGAGCGACATTCGAAAAGCAGTAGAAACTTCTCAGATAAAATATACTGGGCTGTCTATCTTGAAAAAGAATGGCCCCATAATCTTAAAGAGACTAAAAAATCCACCTACGCAATCCCATACACTATCAAGTCAAAGTATAAGAGCAGTCAATTCCAATACTAACGAGACTCTTAAGTTGATTCCAATCAACATATCGCCCACATCCTCAGTTTTAACAACTTCACAAAGCAATTATTTGCCCATAATGAGTCCGGCAACATTCAAATCTTACATGGACTCTAAAAAGGTAGCGCTGCCAACTTCCATTTCTAGTGCAAGCAACCTTCTTATGAAATCTGCTACCGTGACTCCCATCACTATTTCCAAACCTACCACCGTAGGTCCAATTACTAAAACTGCTACCTTAACTCCTGTCACGTTAGCAAATAATCTGACTTCTTTTTCGTTAAACAAACCTTTAAAAACTCCCTGCTACACTCCTATCAAACCCAATACCTTCACTTCCATTAAGGGTGGTACCATCACTGCCATTAAACCTGGTACCGTGACTCTTAGCAAACCGAATAGTGCGATTACTTCCACGAATTCGTCAACACGTAAGCTTGTGACAGTTGTCAGTCCTAATGCGCTTTTGAAACAGAAAGAACTTGGACCTCAAGTTGCTGTTAAAATGAAGAATGTAGCAGCTTACAATGAGATGATAAAAATTGATAAGATAAGTCAGCTTTATAAGTGTATGGGAAGGGATTGTGCCTACACAACCGATAATGTTGACAATTTTCGAAAACATTTTGAAAAGCATTCTTCTACTTGTGATTTAAAGAGCAATAGTATGGTGCCTTTTGACTTTAAGAAGTGCGCATATTGCTTCACGGCAGTTAAAAATTGGTACCAGATGGAGCAGCACTATGAAGAGAAGCATGCATACTGCGAGTTCCAATGCAGTTACTGCTTTTATAGAGCCATTACTCAGTCATACGTTGAGCTCCATCAGGTGGGGAACTTGAAAAAATATTTTTAGACTAACTTAGGTTATAGTAGTGTAAGTTTTCTATTTTTGAGGGTTGGAAATTTAAACACCAAAGATAAACATAATCTTGACTACTCGAGGCGCTTAGATAAAGTGTTAGAGAAAGCACAATATTCTTTTTCAAAGTGTGTCTGTAAATCCTGAAAAAATCATTAAAATGGAATTTTTATGGGGAAAATTATTAATTTAAAGTCTCTAAGTCTATAAAAATTAGAAACAAATAAACTTATAAACGTATTTTTATCTCCAAAGGCCAACGTCCATCCAAAAAAACCAGTAGCTGTTCTACAGACTGAGGTGCCAGATCAGCTTCGACCTCAGCCTGAAATCAATCGGAGTGAACATGTAAAGCCCTTTGTTTGTCAAAACGGTATGCTCTACTATCATTTAATTTTATCTATAATACATTTTTAAAAGTTCTTTACAGTTCCTTCCTCATGAAGTATTTTTCTCCTGATTTCAGATTGCAATAAATACTTCTACGTCCCTGATGCGTTTCATGCTCATCTAAAGATGAAACATTCATCGCTCACAATCCTTAGATGCCACTTGTGTAAAGTGACCAGCTATTCACCCGAACAACTTATTTTGGTATGTCATATTTCATAATTGTCTCAGTTACTAATTACGATTTTGAACTTGTTTTCATATTCAATTTTTTCTGAATTTAAAATTTTTTTAGCATTACAAGACCCACGGAATCTTTAAGTTTCAATGTTTATACTGCGCCCATGGGAACGATAGCTTGACTGAAATGCACCATCATCTCAGCAGTAATCACTGCAACCAGAAGCCTATTGTACTTGAAAGAACTCTGCCTCCACAGGTATGTTTAAAAAATTAAATAAACCTAAAAGCGATTCAACTTTTGGAACATCATATTACTTAATTTAATCATGAATTAAAAGAAAAGATTTAATGGTTTTTTTTTTTAGCCCACCAAGTCAAGAAGTGCCATCGACCAACTACTTTTACGAAATGTAGAAGAAAAATATGAAATAGTTTCGGAATTGATCCAGGTCCTCGATAGTCAAGACAATATAGAATCAGATGCGAAAAAATCACTTTTAAAAAATTTAACTGATAAACCCGACGCCAACAATTATTTAATATCAGTGGCTCCAACTCGAGCCAACAGTCCCCCGACTATCAAAATAATCGCTACCGAAAGTCTAGTTAAAAACGATAATGTAGGTAAAAGTGATTCACTATTACGAAAAATGAGTGAAAGTATTTTCCGAGCAGAAAAGAATTGCGACTCAGGCAGTCACCTTAGGGAACCCGAACTACTTCTTAAATATAAAAACCAAGATACTCAGAAGGCTGTGGAAAGTGCAGTGGATCCTCTAGGAATCTTGCATGATGCGAGCAACGGAGATGAATTCATAAACATAAACTTTCTCGACAACGCTGAATTTTTAAAGTCATCAGGAAAAATTTCCAAACCAGACGATGACGATAGTGACATAGAAATAATAGAAGATTGTGAAAGGTCTTCAAATAGCAGTACAACTATGAATAGAGAACCTTCAACAACTCCTGATATGAAACCCAAGAACCTACATTTACTTTTAAGCAATACGGATAACTCAGATGTGTCGAATGACGATGCCAGTTTGAGTTCTACTAATCCATTAAAAACTGTAAACTTTTTAACTTTAGATGATATCAAGCACACAGGTTTCACTGGAATGGATTTGTACAAATGTGGAACGCTGAACTGCAACTTCTCGGCTCCGAATTCGATTAGCCTCAGGAACCATATCAAGGATTGTTGTATGACCAACGTCCCCAGTAGCTTAAACAATTCTATTAATTTTCAATGTACTCATTGTCAGAAGACTTTCCAAAAGATTGGATTCTTTATGGAACATGTGGAGATTCACGGCCTAAAGCGTTTCGGATGTGCTGTTTGTGGAGAGAGATACGCGATGCAGAGTCAAGCCTTGACTCATATGAAGATGAAGCACAAGGTCTCTAATTACAAACTTCTTCCTGCTGATCCCAAAAATCCAACTGCTGAAGGTCTCTTTATTATTCAGCCTGTGACTAAAGGAAAAAAGAAGATTCCAGTTCCTAAGTTTACAGAGAAGGAAAGTCCATCTAAAAGTGTGGAATTAGAGACTTCGACCTTCTCGCCTAACGAAATTGACCTTTTGCCTAGACAGGCGATTTACAATCGAGAGGTTCAGTGTGCAGTTTGTCCTTTTACAACTAAAGTTCGAACCAATATTATCAGACATTTACAGCTTCACCTGAAAGATGAAACTGTTCCTGAATCTGGACCTGTAAATCCAGTTCCATGTTTAGACAAGAGGGAAAAGATGTTTGATAAAATGGTTAACCTTGCGAGTAGTTCACATGAGAATGGAAGAATGGGAGCCAAACCGAAGGAGCCTGAGGTACAACCAGAGGACGAGATGCTACCAAAGTATGTTCCTGAGAATAAACGATACGTTTGCGGTATTTCAGAATGTTCCTATATGACTGTTAACGAAGGGATGTTACGATATCATCTGAAGGCTTTGCATTCAGAAGAACCGTTCTTCAAATGTACTCATTGTAAAGCTCAAGGACAAGATGCGCAGAATATTGTAATCGAAAAGATGGGAAATCATTTGAAGATGCACGACTCGAAGCTTTATAAATGCTCGCATTGTAATTATTTTCATTATCAAAGGTACGTTGTGGAGCGTCATCTTGGTGACAAACATCCAGAGAAGAGACCTTTTGTTAAAGTGATAAGAGAGTTTGAATCTAGTGAAAGCTCACAGTTTTCTGCTGTGGAAGAAAATGAAGACGAAACTCCAGATATGGATGGAAATCATTGGAAGTGCAACGCCTGTGAGTACAAGTGCGTCTATAAAGCGGAAATGCAAACTCATGTTGGAAACGAACATGACGAGAAGAGTCAGTTTAAATGCACAGTATGCCCGTTTAGGACGAATGGAAAAATTCAGTTTGAGCAGCATATTAATTCAAAACATCCAAATGATTCTGATGCAGATTATCAGATGGTCTATCAAAGAGTCAAAGGCACAAAGAAGTTGCCGGAGTCAGTGGAGCAAGGAACTCCGGAGGAACCGTTTGATACCACTCCACTTTGGCGAAGAGACATGCCAAGGATTAAACATATTCGAGGAATTCTTATTGAGGAGGAACCTATTTTGAAAACCAGTTCTTCGAATCCAACTACTCCTGAAAAGTTTGGGAAAAGAAAGAGTGATGCGGATATATCGACAAAGCCTGGAAAAATCAGGTGTATCAAACCGGTTGGGACAGATGATAAAGATTCTGAGAGTGGTCAATATGGTCCTTATGGAAATCCGGAGGGAACATTGTACGAGTGTACAATTTGCAATCAGTTCAAAACTAAATACAAACATGATATGAGGGATCATTTATTCAGGGAACTGAAGTATTTTAGGTAAGGAAGTTTAAATTGTATACTATTAGATTAGCTTTTGAATTAGAGATTCTAAAAATGGATTGGTTGTTAATAACCGATTATATTTGTGTTATAGATTTTGGTGTAAGACCTGTGCATTCTACTCAGTAAATAAGAATTCAGTGGCGAGACACTTCAGTAAACATCACGAGGGAGAAGTTACAAATTGTGAAAATCTATCTCCTGACCCAAATATCGAAGAATGGGTCTTTACACTGTTGAAGCGACAAACAGATATAATTAAGAAGAATCAGGAAAAATCACTTGAAGATGCTAGTGAGTCAGGAAGTTCCAAAGCAGCGAGTTCTATAAAACAGAACACTCCAAAATCACCAGGAAGAAGTCTTCTCAATACTTCCAATTCCGTTGATCTAGAATCGGAAGATGATAGTGATATAAATCATGAAGATCAAAGTGATGATGATGTGTCCGAGATCATCGATGAAGGTAAGAAAATTTTTTAAAAAGAAACTTTACAATATATTTAAGGGGAGGTTTTGGTCTTTTTAGCCAAAAATGAAGCAAAGTTTGATCATTTATTGTGGGATGATGAACAAACATACAAACTTCCGGTTTTGATTGTTTTATTAAGTCTTGTTTCTAAAAGGCAGAAAAATTTTTTTCTTTACAAAAATTAATATATCGGCCCCAAAATGGCGGCTCTCGTGAACTTCTCCCGGCGAGACATCGTCCGCTTGTGTCAAATCTGCAGCCTCTTGTAGTGAATTGAAATCAAAAATAGTTATTGTTTAGTAAAATTTATGAAACTCCCTATGACTTCAACCTATTTTCAATGAATTTTTATGAAAAATTATTCAATTTATGGCCATTTGAAAAAAATGTTCAATTTTTACCCACTTTTTTTCAACTTCAATCTTGTTAAACAATCATTATTTAACAATTGTTTATACTCATTTTAGGTTGAAGTCATACAAAAAATCATACCGTTTCAGGAAAACTTTAGTTAAAGGAAATCGGATTAGTAGATCTTGAGTTAGGCTTGACAAGAGGTTGAAAAAAGTGGTTTCGAAAAAAAACGCGTTTAAAGTTTTAAGTCTCAAAAGCACATTTCAATAGTTGGTACTCTTGAAACATCACCTACTCAATTTACAGTATTTACACCTTGAAATTGACAAGCAAAAAATTAGCCCCCATCCCTTTTTCACTATTTTCAAGGGTGCTCTTCACAATGATGCCATATAAATTTTGCTAAAATTATTGTTTTAAACAATTTTTGGCAGCGCAGTAGGAAGGTACCTGAGCGTTCCCCCGCGCGCGCGAGTTCGGAGCATTCGAGAGGCTTTAATCCGAAAAATATGCTTCGGATCAAAAAATCCTTTTGCACACATATTCTAGACATTCATACCTTTCATTTAATCAAGAAAAGAAATCGATTTAAAAAAAAAAAGACCAGAACCTCCCCTTAAACTTTTGTGGACGTTCCTATTTAATTAGATGTTGAATTTATTTAGATTCTTTGATTCTGCAAATTTCTATATATATTATCTCGAATTCTTTAAAATAGGGCCTAAACAAGACAAAAAGCCATTGGGTAAACAAGTTTGTGATCCAGAAAAATCCAGTGAAAGTCAAAGTCAAAATAAAAGTAAAAGTAAGAATTTGAAATTGTTTTCAAAGCACTTCATCAAGTCACTAAATCATTCCATAAATCTCTTTGCAATCGTACAGTTATATAACTCATTGTTATTTCCTGTTCCATCAAATTTTATGTTTAGTATTTTAATTTGAAATTATGCACATCCAACTGCATTGCATTACCAAAGGTATTTTTCAAAAAATCAATCCACTCACATTTGCTTTTATAACCTCATTAAAAATTTCATATCTTCCAGATTCATCAAGCGACCAAATAAAGAAATTGCTCCTAATCTGCAAGCATTGCAAACAAAAGTTCAACAGCAAACGTGGTTTCAAGATGCACGTGAGAAAGCAACACTTGAAGCAATACAAATACTTGTGCCCTTACTGCGATCGCAGTGCGAATTTAGAATCTCTAATTAAGCAGCATATTAAAGCAAAGCACCCTACTCGTTTAGTAAAGGCCATCCCTAACGAACCTAAGGATACCGAACTAAACGATGAATTCTGGCTAAAAGAGTACGAACTTCCGCCTGGCAAAGAAAAAAGAGGTCAGAAACGCAAAGCAACCTTCGAAAGTGTTTCCGAAAATCTTTTGGAAGCCAACATGATAGAAAAAGCATTCGTTTGTGTGCAGTGTAACTTTGTAGCATCGACTTTAGCTGCTCACATTTCTCATCAAAAGACCCACAAATTGCTCTTCAAATGCGCTTATTGTAGCTTTACGGGAACGGTTAAGAGTGAGGTAAAGAGACACTCGAAAGCTGATCACCCGCATTTGACGCCTAGCATAGAAGAAATTCCAATCAGTGGAAAATCACAACCTGCCCCTCGATTGTCTAATAAACAAAGTAGTTCTACAAACGCGGAAGAAGAACCGAAAACGGAAGTATCCAATGATCAAAAATTGATGTATTGGTGCAGCTATTGTAGCGTTCGTTGCAAAACGGTCTTTGCTATGAAGAAACACTGGACTAGAGCTCACAAAGATCCGAAACCCAACGAAGGCTCTAAGTGGAAGACGGGACCTTTCAACTACAATGTTCTTCAATTACCCACAACATCAACAGAGATTGTTTCCTCAACAAAAGTTGAACCCAGTGATTCCGAGGAGTTATTAGGCGTTGATACCGAAAAATGGAGCTGCGAGTATTGCAAAGAATTGTGCAAGAATAAGGACCAGGTGGAGCACCATCATCTTCTCTTCCACTCGCATCTACCATTCAAGTGCAAGGCTGTAGATCCACTTCAGGTTTGTAACATCCTAATTTGAAAATACACATACCGTTATTTAAACGACTAACAATAAATTTCATTAAAGCAAAAATTCAAACAAAATCTATTTTTACAGATTCCGGAAAATTTTCATTGTCCAGAATGTAGTTTCGAGGGAAAGACCTACGAGTTAATGTACAAACATATTAACAAGCACATCAAAATGTTCAAGTGCAAGTACTGTGAGAACTCCTTCCAAGAACCTAATCAGGTAACGTTGCACGCCGAGCGAGCCCATCCTGGACTGGAGCCTAAAATTGAAAGTGTTCCGAATTATCAAGAACAACTGCAGGACATCTTAAGTAGAATAACTGGTGGTCTGGGGTTAGAATACTTGTCTTCGGAATATCAATCAGTCGCGAAGAAATCCACCGCTAGACCCATCCATCGAGTTCGTCCCTACCCGTCAAATCTAAAATCTGTCGCAAGAAAATCGACGAATCCTTTACCGAGATATCCACCAGGTTTGAAGTTCTCCAACGACTATGCAAAAATTAGAGGAGTTTCTCATTACAGAGTCCCGAGAGATCCGATAGACATGGCGGCTATCAATACTTATATGGTAGTTGGAGGTCATCGAATGCCGGTCAATTGTCAAACACTTTCTCAACTTATGGACATTGATCCTCAAGTCAAAGTTGTAGATATAAAAAAACGATTAACTTCGAGTAGATAAAATTTGCAGGCAGACTTTCGTGTTCAAAGAACTCGAATAGCAACCTTATTTCTTTCTGTTAATCAAAAAAATGCTAGTGACTTTAATTAATAAGTTTATTATGTGTCAAATCAAATTTCCGTTTGAAAAATAAAATATAAAAAGTACCATTGGATCGAACAAAAAGTTATTTTTGATCCAGTTGCAGTTTTCATTGATGTAGTATCGAGGTTTTATTATCTCGTTACTTTTAATTTAGTAGTGTGTTTTTGTTCAGTTTTGAACTCTTGATCGAATTGAAACTTAACTTATTCAAGTACTCTTATTAGTTTCATTAGTCTTTTTTAATTGACATTTTACCCTAGTCTTGCCAACCTCAAGCTTGTTTCTTTACTTATTAGAGGGGTAAGAATTAACGGGATAAAGTGTACACATAGTATTCTAATTAAGTCACATTGACGTAATTTAGAAAACTTGAATTCGTTTGAGGTCAATCAACGAAATAACCAAATGTTGTAATTTGCAGTTGATAAAAGCCTAGAATAAAATACGTTGAACGAATCGTTTAAGTGTAAAAATGAGGATTTCCTCCTTAAAATAGAACAAGTGATACTTATGTCGATTTGAAAAACCGACAAAATGATGTGACATTTAATGTCCTGATTTTAATAAATTTTAGTTACATTCGCTGAAAAAATCTAGATTTTTATGAAATGCAAAACTTGATACGTTTCATTGTGATTTCCGAGTTGAACCTCAATTATTTATTTTATATCAATCGTCATTTTTAAATATCATCTAGGAAACAAGAAGCAACATGTCCATATAATGGTTCCAAAAAAGAAAAATTGAATTTGAAGAAATGTACATAATGTATCATACAACTTTAAATAAATATTTTTGATTTTTATAAACCTTTGTTATCTCTTTCCCTGTTGCACGATTAATACATTTGGATTTAATTGAAAGGTAATTTTTTACTAAATCGGGTACGCGAAAAATGAATACAACTTTTTATATACATCTAATAAATTATTGACGCCTTTTATCCAAAAGAGTTGTTCAGGTTTTAGTTTAGTTTAAATAATTATACACACCAAGGCCTTTTAACGTACGAAATATTTTATTAAGCTTGAACGATACAAATTCATTGATTAATATTAAACGTTATTATTATTAAATGTGCAAAGCTGTAAAAAGAATGTGACGAAAACGTGAAATGCCTGATTAAGTAATACATATTAGTTAATAAAAATCTCGTTAGCCTTTCAACGAAGATAATCCAGCTCTCATAATTTCATCTACGAGAAGGAGGTTACTGGCAATTACAGTACTGAAAAATAAAAATGTATCTTTAGTAACCGTTCGTTATAAAAAGTAATTTTTAGAATGAGTAATACAATATAACTAAACTTATTATTAATCTTACCAGGAATTAATGATCTGTTTTTTCACGACATAGTTGTCGTAAATTCCAGCATCAGCAGGTTTCAATGCCTCTCCCGACGATAGATCTAAACCTACTGGCTCGCCCAAAATTTTCGCCTCTTCCAGAAGCTTCACGATACTGTCCTGAGCATCGAATCCACTATTTACAGCTGTAACCAAATAAAAATCAGTGTTACTTTATTT
>JAUEJJ010000017.1:3977676-3991405 GCA_032164275.1 Synergus coniferae | reverse complement strand
ATATTCGCGAGTTTTTAACTGTTTTAAATACATCTCTCTTCTCACTTCAGTACGTCACAAGTGCAACTAGTGTAAGTCTTTGGTGTAAGTACTGTAAGTGTACCTAACCAAACTTAATTTTGCTCTTAAACATTATGCTTAAACAATTCATGTGCCTTGGTGTCATTGAATCCTCTCACGAACCAGTTTATAAATGATCTCTAGAAAATCATTGACCCTTAAGAGTACAGTTCTTCGGTTCTTCTGTTTTAATTAAAAAAAAATTGTGTTTACTGACAAGCAAAAAAGTCACCACGCGACTACGTCGCCCAACAGCAACACGTTATAGTATAGCAGTAGTTTATTGTGAAAAGTATATTTCCTGTCGGGCGAAATAAGCTATACTCTTCTTATTTTTCCCGTCTTCTCCTTCCTTATATTATATTCCGTCGGGCGAAATAAAATTCTTCGCGGTGTCGGGCGACGTAGCCACTGAAAAAGTTAGTCTTGGCACGAATTTGGTACAAGGCGCGTGACAAGTCATTGTCTATTTTTGTTACGGCGAGTTCAATACATTTTTGCATGTAAATTCTACTGAAATAGATGTACATAGCTATACCTTGGGTATATTTATATCACAAATGGAGCGGCGAGAGTAGTTTTTGAGGTTATCACATCCCAGTCTACAGGAATGATTCGTTCGGGAAAGTAGTGATAAGTAGTGAACGAAGTGAACCATGACCATGACACTCCAAACGGTTTCTACTCTTGAGATGGCAGAGAAAACTGATGTCAGCCTGTCACTTATGAATCGTGTTTATTATGCGGCAAGGGATGGAATGGCAATTGCACTTTTCGCCCTTCTCGTCGATAAAACACCAGAACAAATCAATTGTCTCATTAATCAGGTAAACCTCTCTTTAAAATTTATAAATTTCTATCTTATTCTCACCTACCCTGTTTACAACTGATATGCTCTTCTAAATTCATATTAATAACTAGTATTTTGGTATCTTGTTAAGCATTTACATAATTCAATTTTTCTATCTTTTTTCCAGTTCTAGAATGTTCCTCTCTGCAGTCTGATATTTAGTAAAAGACTTTAAAGTTGGAAGATATTCTAAAATAGTGAAATTACACTTTATAGACTTCTGAAGGTTTCAATTTGAGAAAACAAGTTAGAAGTTGAGAGGTTCATAACTTCCACAGAGACTAAACCACAATTGAAAATACTAAAAGTTGCTGAAATCTTATCTAAAATTCATATTTGAATATTTATAATTTAAAATTTTAGACTTTTTTCCACATGGATGCCTTGAAAATTTAACATAAAAATAATATATCTCCTTTTCTTTATAAAAACTACTATAAACAATTAGTGAGTTATTTTCGCTTTTAGAATCGCTGCCAAATACAAAGAGAATTGAACTTAGATGCACGTGACTATGTTTTCGGCAATTTTACAAAATTTTTGAAATGTGATTTTTAGTAACATGAACTAATCTTTACCAATGAGGTTTTAGGCATTAATCTTGTCACAAAGTTCAGTTTTCAATATCAGGAGCTCACTGTATCTGTTCAATAAATATGTATGTATGTATTTACATTTTTTTATTTTTGTAATTAAGATACAAATGTTATTTATTTACTCGAGTCCTCTTTTGTTTTAGTCCCTTTGATTATTTTAATTTATATATTTTATACATCAGTCTGACATCAGTAAAGAATTGTAATGATTTTTACTTTATAAAGTTCCTTTAGCCAAGTACGTTATGTAGTTATTTAAAAAAGGGATTATCGAATTAAATGTGTTAATTTATTAATTTGAATCATTTAGAATTATTTCTTTGTCGCACGATAGCCTGAGGTGAACGATATTAAAAAAAAGAACACACGTGTGCCTGAACTCTGTTGGCTCTCAAATTTGGCAAAAAGCCAGAGATGTCTACGTAGAATCTTTCAAACAAAGAATCAAACGAACAAAGAACGTTCGATCTGATTAATATGATGTTCGAGCTTTTTATTATAAATATCTACAATATGTATAATTAGAATCAAAATTAACAAAACTTTTATTTTTTTTATTTATTATCATTCATTTTCTACGTAGAAATTTATCTTATTTTATCATAATGATTTATATCTTCGGATAAGTATTTCTCAGAGTTGTCAGTTTCCCAAAATTCGATGACCTCTCTTAAAATAGATCTTATTCAATCTATACGACTCAGTTTCCAATTTATGTTGATTATTTCTATGTATTGAAGACTTTTAAACTTCATTTTTACAATTACTATTTTTCAAATTTGTATTCACTTTATATAAATTCTATCAATTTTTAACGCCTTCAAATTTATAGATAGGGAAAGACTTTAAAATAGGCTATTTAAAAAAAATTTGAAATTAATTAACCTGGAACTCTTTCAAATCTAAACTTTTTATATTTAGAGGAATTTAAGATTTGCTTTTTTTAAAATCAAGGTCTCTTCAATTTGTAATATTATTTTTTTAAAAGTGAAAACTGTTAAAGTTGAATTAAATTTTATAATTTAAAAAGAGATTAATAATTAATATAAATTAATAATTGAGATATTTAATTTAATATTTTCATTGCAGAAAGTTTTACAAGAAGATGGACAAAGATGTACTCCCTTAATAGTTGCGTCTCGTTTCGGTCACGATCGAGTCGTTAAAATGTTGCTAGATAAATTCAAACCTGATCTAGAGGAAGAGGGCACTGTAAAGTTTGATGGCTACGTAATTGAAGGTGCAAGTGCTCTCTGGTGTGCTGCAGGTAATTAAATAAAATATATGAATATTTTAAATACTTTTCATACATTATTCTATCTAATTAAGTTTATTAAATTAGTTAATTTTAATTACTTTTAATTTTATAGGTGCAGGACATTTAAATGTTGTTAAGACACTCGTAAAGGCAGGAGCAAATGTTAATCATCCAACTAAAACCAATTCCACTCCTCTGAGGGCTGCTTGTTTCGATGGAAGATTAGATATTGTCAAATATTTAACAGATCACCGAGCAAACATTCACACAGCCAATAAATATAACAACACTTGCTTGATGATCGCTGCTTACAAAGGACATCTCGATGTTGTGAGTATTTCAACTGTTAAAAAAATTATTTTAAAATCTTTTTCTCTTTTATTAATTTCTTCCCAATAAAGTTAGTTCGAACATGTTTTCTAAGGTTTGATTGACTACTGTGAACTATACTTAATTTATTCATATCAGTATACATTTTGTAAATCTAGGTCAGTTTTCTTCTGGAAAACGGTGCAAATCCCGATGAAAGGGCGCGCTGTGGTGCAACAGCTTTGCATTTCGCTTCGGAATGTGGCCACTGTAAAATAGTAGCAGAATTGTTGAAACATGGTACGAAAATGACGAAAAACGTGAGCGGAATGACTCCATTGATCGCAGCTGCTGACCGAACGAGGAGATATGTTGTGGAATGTCTAGTGGCTAGAAAAGAAGTCACAAAAGAAGAAATGATAGAAGCTTATGAATTACTCGGAGCCTCATATGCCAATGACAAAGATAATTATTGTCTCAGTTGGGCCTATGCGTATTTAGAGAAAGCAATGCTACTTAGGTAAAAAATAAAGACGAAACTCAAAGTAATTTTCTCTTGAAATTTTGGTTAGGAGCCAATAAAGAATACGCTTTCCAAAAAAAAGCTTATTACTTTTTTGATTCAGGTACAGTGATCCTGAAAACATAATATATAAGAAAAGGTCTGAGCCAGTGCCAGCATATGAAAACTGGCGAGAATGTGAAACTTTGGCACAATTATCAAGTATTAAAAATGACCAGAACGCCCTTCACATGGAATCGTTGGTTATTAGGGAAAGAATATTAGGTAACATTTCTAAAATTGTCTAAAGATTTGTGTAATATTCAAATTCAGGGAATTCGAAAGCTATTATAAATTAATTAAAATCAGTACTTCGATTTTTATTAACAATCTAACTCATTGTAAATTTTAGGAATCCACAACCCGGAAGTGCCGCATCCAATTATTTACCGAGGAGCAGTTTTTGCGGATGCAGCTCGATTTGATAGATGCATCGACCTATGGCTGCGAGCCTTAAAATTAAGACAATTAAATAACATTTCTGTTGTCAAGGATCTCCTTAGATTTGCTCAGGTAATTTTACAATTCTTTTTCACTGCGTCTAAATATTCACTTCACATTCAGCCACTTTAATTTTTATCATTTTTTAGGTATTCTCCCAGATGATTCACGTAGGTATCCATCTTCAATTTATGCAAGTCTTAAGCGTCCTCGAAGCGAGTGTTATAGAAATAGAAAGAAATAAAACTAAGATCCATCATCCAGAGCCTAAGGATGATGTTGATCAGTTTATCGTAAGTAAAGTGAGTTTCCAGTGCTCCGCTTTCCTAGAATCGAGACGTCAGTGTTTCAGAACAGGTAGCGAGGTTCTAGGAGAGCATTTAAATTCATGACCAGGTTTAGAAAATATTTGTTTTTTTATATTGCGACTTCGTTTTGCAGGATGAGATGGAATCGAATATCACAAGCACTCTTTACATCTTGACGATTCTAACTAAACTTATAACTCTGAATGAGAAAGGACAGGATAAGGCAGACCTTAATAAAGCCCACTATTTGGTTCACAAATTATGCGCACTCCAAGCTAGTCTCAGAGACGGTCAAACTCTTTTACATCTTGCTGTAAACGCTGAAACGCCTGTCGATGATTTTCATACGAACGATGTGTGCAAGTAAGTAAATTTAGAAAATGGGCATTTTCATTTTAATTGAGATTTCAAAATATATTTAAATGTATGTATTTTTGATTAGGTTTCCTTGTGCAGCGACAGCAAAATTGTTGGTTCAATGTGGCGCTGATGTCAATGCAATGGACAATGAAAGAAATACACCACTTCATGTAATTGTTGGCTATGAAAAACCAATAAGGTTTGTTTTTAAAGCGTTTTAATGTTTTTGTTTTTTAAAATTTTGTATTAACTTCAAAAAATATTTGCAGTGATTTTATGACTTTACATGCAATTATAATGGGATTGATAGAGGCTGGAGCCCATATGGACACAGTGAATAGTCAAGGAAAAACACCTTATGAAGCCGCAACAACAGGTTCGTTAATAATTATAATATTTTTTCATGCTTTTTAAATTTTGTTTCTTACATTTAATAGCATTTAATTTGTAAGATTTCCAATTTGAAAAACTTTTAATTAAATAAATTACTTTTCAGGTGTTGCAGAAATAATATTACGAACTCAAACAAAGTTATCCTTGAAGTGCATGGCTGCGAAAGCAGTGAAAACATACAATTTGTCCTATTGTGGCAATGTACCTCAGTCACTGGAAAGTTTTATAGAACTCCATGGATCTGGACTTAATCAAGGCTGAAATTTATGTGGAAATGTGAAAATGACTATGTGATTATTCTAAAATAAATTTTAAGAATATTTGTGATAACAAACGATGACTGCATAGCGGAGATATATTCTTATACTTTTTTTTTCATTCTTGTGAAACAAGCGAGATTTTAATATATAAGAGTAGGGATATTTATTTATTATAAAAGAATGTAGAAATCGTACTCATAATTTACAATTTGCATTGAAATCATAATGACTTAAAAATTTATTCTAATTTGGGAATAAATCAAGTATTTTCTCATTACGAAAGATTTCAAAGAATATATATTAAAGGTTTAGAATAAAGTATTAAAGGAAATGACTATTAATTAAATTGATTTTAATGAATTGAATATTTTTAACCGAATAGCTGTAAAGGTAGTCATTATGATCTGTGTGATTTCAATATTGAGCAACACAATTTTGGTTTGCTGAGAATAAAAAAGTCAGTGAAAATTGCATTGCTCTTCTATTGTATACTTTCTGATAACGATAATACATTAAAGCAAGTATTTTTTACGTTAAATATATAAACCTTACTACGAAAATGTATTTTAAACCTTCTATAAAACTTACATGACGCATATTTGTAAACATTGCATACGTCGAATTGACAGTTGACAAGAAAAATATTTTTACATAAATTTAACACATGGATCTGTCTTTTGGTTACGATAAGATCTCAGGATTTAAAGCGAACGTGAATTGTTTAAAAATATCCTTCACTAACTGTCTAAATCTAAAATATAATGTACAAATTTTCAAAATAGATTTAGTTTTTCGCAAGTTAGGGCTGAAATTCAAGTATTTGAAAAACTACAATTCGTATCTAATAAATCGATGAATGTATAATATATAAAAATATCTATAAAAACACAATAAAGAATAAAAACAGATGATACAATGTTTGAGACTGTTAAAGAAATTTAATAAAATTTCTGCATTTTTTCCTAGTGTGTCAGATATATGTATGTACGTATGAAATGCTATTTATATAAGAAAATTTTCCTATGCTTATGCGAATTCAATAAATCTAGAAGTTGAATAGAAACAGTTATCTTTTTCTCTAAAACAGTCATATGTTTCTTGTACAAATTTTGAAAAAACCAGTAAACTCCCGAAAGAGTTTAGAATGCAGTACGTCTAGGGACAGGAAACCGAAGTACCAAAGCGCTATCTGCAGATATAATTGGTAAAGCGTTGTCACAGTGGTGATTTACCAAATGACTTACGCTATCAAAGACACGATCCTTTGTGCGTACCTATAAAAAAACAATATATTTTAGGTATATCTTTTAGAAATTGAAGAATTTGATATTGAAATATTTCAACGAAAGGTTGCTTACAACTCCTTCAGGATCTATTAGCAATAAATGCTTCGGAGTGCCTTTATTCATACCAGTTAATACATATTGACCTGGTGATCCCTGCGATTCTCGAACTAAGAAATCTCCGTCCTGGAAATCAATTTAATTTAATTTAATTTTGTACAAAAGATTTTCTTTAGAAAAAGTAATTTAAGTTATTGATACAGACCCTTGACAACATAGATTCGGCCTCAAATCTACTAACACTTCCGTGAAACCATAATTCCTGTTTCAGTTGTTGTTTCTGACTTTCAGGACTCAGTTTGATTATCTCCGAAATGGCAGTGCAGAAAGGTTCTACACGTAGAATCAAAAATATAAATAATTTTAAATGTAAATCTAAATTTCTAAAATTTCGCTAATTGCAAGCAAAACAATAAAAATTCCTTACGCATATCAAAAGCGTCAAAGAAAGTGGCAGGCTCTCGTCTACTATCTCTATTCGCAGCAATAATGGTATCGTTCACATAATTATGTTCAGGAGCCGAGTTGTAGTTTGAAGGTAAAGGAACGGAGTCTGAATTCAAATCAATCAAATTTTCCGACTCTGAAAATTGAAAATTTTAAAAAAATTTTCTATAAATGATTGTAATAAGTAATAACTTAGACTCTAGGATCTTTATAAAATCCCTCTACTTAATAAAATCAGTAACAGCTCAGGGATTAAACCTCCGGAGTCACTGAAGCTCTATGAATAACTAGTAACTTAAATTAAAATAAATGCATTATTTACATAATTAAATAAATCAAAATCGTCATCAAATTTGTATATACCTGACCATTGCTGACATTGTTTGCTGCAACTACTGGATGTTGGATCTGGTAAGGGAGTGTTTTGAATGCTACTTCCTGTTGCATGATTATGATTAGAATGGTGTTTTAAATTAGGCAAGGTGGATGCTGAAATCGGTAGTGGAGGTACCGGAGGTGGTCCAATATCTGGTGGAACTTTTCCTGGCAAGTCGTTGTAGTAATCTCTCTCTGCTTCTCTCAAACCATTCAAGGCTGGGCTAAAATTATAATACAAATTTGTATTTATCTTATTAGATCTTATTTTAATTTTAATTTACTTTTAACTTGGTTGAATGTAATTTTCAACTCACTGCAGAGAAGAGGGTTTTGTGAGAAATTCTTTAAATCTAAGTTCGAAGGCTTGACCAATTGTGGATATTACGTCTTGGGCTAAACCACCTCCACATTCCAGAACATAACAAGCTCGCCATTCTTGCATATTTTTCGCAACGTAGGCAACGAAGTCTAAAATTTCCTGAAAAAAGAGAATGCCGATCAGAAGAGAAAATTTTTAATGTATTCTATTCTACAATTTAAATTAAAAATCATTTTTCAAGAATCTAATACAAATAGTCAATGTAAACTTGAAATAAAATCAGTAAAATGTAATTTTTGAATAATTGAAAAGTTAATAAGCAAAATTTACCGTATCACCACCCGAGGCAAAAGAAATTCTTGGCATTTCATGTTTAGCGATTACTTGGCCAGTTTCAAGAATTGTTAAAGCTAAACTACAACTACTAATAGTCAGATTGATGTTCGATCCAGCGTGTTCCATACAGGGCTTATCAGCTATTGCTTTTAAAACTTTTCTATCAACCTATAAAAAGAAAAAATGTAATTAATTACAATTTATTAAAGTAAATTAATTCAATAATAATTTTTTACTTCATACTAACCCTTCTTTTTTTATCTGCTGACTTCAGGCCTGCCGCTTCACATACCCGGTTTATACATTCTCTGTAAAAACAGAATACCATTTTAGATATAGATATTTATATAGATTTTAAACAATAAAAATTTAATTTCAATTAGATATTTCAAATTCACAAAATGGAATAGAAACTTACTTGGCAACGCACGATCTCGTCTCAAAGTCCAAACTTTTCATGGATGTGTAGACTTCCAGACATCCAATGTACTGTAAAAAAGTAAAATTAATTAAAATCTTTCATGAAACACAATTTTCTTCGTATTTAATAGTACAACTCATGTTTATATTGTAAGTGCAAGTAAACTTCTTCATTTATTTATATTTGAATTTTCGCGCGATTTTTCTAATAAATAAATATGCGTAACGCGCATGTGCAGCGCTTCCCGCTAAAATTTTTTACCAACAACTATCATTTTCTCCAAATTGGGCTTATTTTATAGTCTAGTAGGAATATTTTGTAAAAACTTAATTGAGTGTAAAGATCCTTATTGCTGAATTTAGATATATAAAGTTCAAAAAATATATTAATTCAATTAATTTTCAGTCAAATTGAATGAGAAATTCTTAATTCACCTGAGTCACGTGACCAATATGTAAGTTTAAACTTTAAACAAGTAATTTATACCTAACGGTCATTGGCGAAGGTAAAATCGTAAGAGTCGCATCGAGCTCAGTGGTTTTTGATGAAAAGGGCATTATTACGACAATGTATTAGTGAAATTATATCAGATTCTTGCGTGCGAGTTAACGATAATTCATAATTTATCAAAATTTCGTATAAATAAAACGCATTTGTGCTTTTTGTCAGAATCTGGATTTTGATAGCCATCATGGCTAGAATGTTTGCGCAGTGTTTTGGGTTTTTTTTTTTTTTTCGTGTTTCTCACATATTTGGACATCTCAATCGTATAATCTTTATGCCAGTCGACAAATTGATGAGTAAACTGACTCGAAGTAAAAGTTGAAGAGATTTAAGTTTAACGCAGTAGGTTTTTTTGTGCTTTTTCGCAACCATTGGGACTCCAAAGCTCCAAGGTGTATTTTTTTCTGACGTCATTTCCGAACTTTTATTTGTGTATAAAATTGTGTCCTGACTACTTCTATGAATTCATTTTACTGTTATACAAATAAGTAAGTTTTTTTGGGATTGATATTGACGCTTAGAAAATAGGTTAGAATTTTTTTGTCAATAGGGTAAAAGGGTGGGGATAAAAATGCAATGAATGCCATGATAAGAATGTTTGTAGAGATTAATTCAAAATTTTAATAATCTTAATTACCAACAATAAATATATTAGTTAATTTCTATTTATAATATTCTTTTAATTTTCAACAATTTTTAATTCTTCGTTAAAGCTGATAGCACGAAATTCCCACGTCAAAATAAAGTCTCGTCACTCTACTCAGCAAATACTAGAATTAATCATTTTTAGGTAGTCAGCTATACTCCTTTCTTAATACAAGTGTGTCTACAAAGCGAAAAAAAGGCTGATTTTAATTCCTTTTACTTAAAACGATAAGAGTGCATTGTAAACATTCGCTTGAATTTGGTCTTTACGTTTTTCTTAAAAGGAATTAAAATGAGACACTTTCGTTTTGTAGATTCACTCCCATATTTAAAAAATTAGTATGACTGACTACCTAAAAAGTTGAGTCTAATAATTGTTGAGTAAGATGAAGAAATTAATTTTCCTAACGTAAATTAGTAAATTACGTTTCTTATAACACACAGAATACTATTTCTTATAATAAGAGAATAAAATATTAATTTTATGTTTAAGCTAATTATTATGATTTATTGAAAAATAATGTTTAAAATATTAATATTATATTCACAGATTAAGTAGAGTGTGTAAAAAAAACTAAAAAAGTTTTCTTTTGATGTTTTCAGGTGTTCTATTGGAATGTGTTATTGGAACTTAAAGGACTTCAATGGACTTCGAATGACTAACAGATTTAAAAATACTTGAATGAACTTCAAAGAACTCCAAAGGACTTCAAAGGACAGCTGCTAGGACTCTTCGTCGAATCAGGCTGTATCATCTGAAGGTCAATTAGCTGGAAAATGTTACAGTCTATGTAAGTGAACTTTTAAATTTCCTCTTGCCTCCAAACATATCGTAAGATGAATGATCCGAATCGATACGGAGGCTAGTTATAATTTATATATTGCAACGATATAGTGACCAGTAATTAAACTTAAATGTTTTAATTAGAGTGGATATTCACCATTTATATTTTATTAGCTCAGGTTAAGCTTTTCTTGGTCCGCGATAAGTATACATACAATAAGTATTTTCCTTGTAAAAATATTAAATTTACAATTGTAGAAGTAAGTATTACAGATATTACAATTTTTAGTTAATTATTAAAATAATTCTGCGTATGAAAGGAAATTTTAAGCATGTTATTTTCAGAATCAGAGTCTTCTTTTGATGCGAAGAATCCCCGAAAAATAAAGTTCTTTTTATTTATTTTACATAATATTTTCTAAAATTCATTTCATTTTCAAACATTGGTTTTTATAGTTGAAATCTGTTTTGGAGTATAATTATGAATTGATGAAATCAAATTTTACGTTCTTTGAAGTAAAAATAGTTGAAATCTGCTTTGAATTAAGATTTTAAATTACATACTCTAATTGCTTTTTAAGTTGCTTAAAGTAAAAATAATTATATAGAAATAAATAATTATTAGATCAGGATGTTTGCAATTTAAACTTCTAAAGTAGTTTCGTTGTTTATCAGCGTATACCGTCTGACATAAAAAAAGTCACAAATTTTGCATTGTGTGTATGTGTGTGTGTGTGTCTTTTGTAAATTTGGGCCTTTCGATTTATTATAATCACTTTTATTCAAGCTTTAAATAACACTAGTACAGAATATATATTCTGATTTAACGAAGATAAATTTGTTACAATAATTTTACAGAATTATGAAATTTGTTTTTAAAATCAAAGACGGTGTATGATTTCAGGTCATCAGTGAATGAGTCACATCAAAAAATGATGTAGGTTCAGGTAACATTATTTTACAGCTGGCAATGGAAAATTAGCACAGTGGAATGCGTCTGTTGGTGTGAATGTGTTTGAAATTTTTTAGATGTAGCTAGGGAGGTAGGTCCATTATTCTGGTATGAATCATTTTATTTCTAAGTAGGTAGGATTGGGATCAAATGAATTTACAAAAAGAAGCTATATCTCAGATATTTCATACGGGCGAGTACTTTTGATTAGTACATATTGCGTAAAGCGATTAAGCGAATATAATTTGCTTGATTCGAATAGTTCCCGTTTAGGAATCTTTATCCCTCTTTTTAAAGATGGGATATTTCTATAAAGAGGCATTTATTCAAAAATACTTTTTAAACATTTATTTTTAAATAGATGACTGCTGATATCTTTTTACCCACTTGGTCACTATATTGGTTTCTTATTTCTTATACATAAATTTCGTTTGACATTCAACTTTCTTAAATGCTTTTGTTTTTTTTTTTTTAATTAAAGACTTTAAATTTCAACTTCAACATTTGAAGTTTGAAATTCAACAATATTGAATCTTACAAGTCTTACAAATTTGAAAAATGGTTTATCGTTTTATTCCGAAAATCACAAAAAATTCATTCTCCAAAATTTCAAGTTTCTGAGACTTCCTACCCGTGATGGTATATTGCCGCGAGTGTTTAAGTTTAACTTGTGAATAATTTTCTGTAACAAAAATAATTCTCAAAAATGTAAGTAACTTGACGTGTCCTTTTCGATTTTTTTTTAATTTATAGTATTCTGATAAGATCTTTTTTAATGTTCTCAGAGTCTTGAGGGGTTTTTGAAAAGATTCTAAGGAATTCTAAGAAAAATCTCCCTAGATAAAAAGGTGCGTTAATTTGAGATTCGTTTTAATCCAAATTAAGTGAATATTAAAAAATGCCAAATTTTGTTATTAATATACTTTAATATCTACGTGTGTATAGGTATTACATCTTGTTTTCTTGTTAAACACAAACACGAGTAATTACTGTATTGCTTACGTAAAGAAAGAAAAGTAAAATATCGTAAAATACAAAGAGATTTATAAGTTTATAATGTACAGTAAATAAACTGTCCAATTTTATGACCTTCGTGAAGAATTCTTGAGAATAATTAATCCCGGTAAAAAAAATAACTTACCCTAACAGCATAAGAAATTCCTTCCTTGCTAACGAGATTATCAGGATGCAACCAACCCCTGGCTGGTTTACTGATAAAACTACTACCTCCTCCACTTGCCATTTTTTACACCATTAAATTAAAATACAAAATTGAAATATACTATTCAAAGTCTGGACTTTTGAGTCCCGTAAGAATCATACCGAGTTCTTTATGTAATCTGATAAAAGTTTGGTTATTAGACAGAAATTCGTGTCATTCACTACAAGAATCTCTATTCGCATTTATAATGTATACTCAGAAAGATGCGGGTAATAAAAGAGAAAAATCATTTGACCCAACCCAAGTACTTTTCACGAGGTAAAATAGTTTTAAAGATTCAAGAAATTAAAGTTGAGTCACAGATCCATGAAAAGTGATTTGATGTTTCTGACAGCACACACACTTAAGACTGTTTATTCATGTTCGTATTTATGCTTCTACATTCTTTTGTAAATTGCGATACTAAAGAAGTGAAATACACTTCCTTTTACTTGGCGAAAGGTGCAAATCCTTGATATAAAATACGCATATTAAATTATTTGACAGCTGACAACTGTCTAAATCCGAAACTTAGAAACTGATAAGAAGGGAGACTCGACGTTTTTTTTCATGAATTTCATGCTTTCAGCGCCACTTCTTTGTTCGGTTGAAGTTGGTTCGGTGAAGAAGTTGCTCTGTCGATAAAAACAAATTCTAGTGTATTGATTTTATTTGTAGCTTATCTTCAAATTGAAATTGAAAAGAATTTCGAATTTATTACTCGAGTATTTTATTTATATACAATTTATCCTAAGAATCTATAGTTACTTAATTATGTATTAAATATTCTACTGCGATTTTTGAATCTATCCTCTGATTTCCAATTCGCGATAATTGAAAATTCGTTTAAGTATTTACAATGAAAAATAACGGCGACATTTTTTTCGAAAAAGACATTTTTTTAACTTAAATTATCAAGACTAAAATCTAGATTTTTTTATAATGCCATTTCAGTCAGTGAGTCAGTCAGTCGAAATATTCTTTCAAAAAGTATACAATTTT
>JAUEJJ010000017.1:3942582-3977576 GCA_032164275.1 Synergus coniferae | reverse complement strand
TTTTAATTTCCTTTTTTTTTCTACCGTCTTGAAGTAATTTCGACGATTAATTAATATTTAAATCACTGGAATTATTATAACTTTATGACCTTTTTACAATTCAGAACTACTTCGACGAACGTAACGATTAAAGTAATCAGGACGCCAGCATTTGCAACTTCCTGGGACCAAAAACCAGTCGTAGTAAAGCCGAACCTGAAATTTATAAGTTTAAAATATGCCTTTTTATTTAGAAAATAATTAAAATGTCATAAATAAATATATACAAAACATTAACAAACCTGGAAACAGCCCATTTCATCAACTCCATCACAGTGATGAGGCTGGGATCCTGAACTACTGCGACCTTCATTTTCGCCAGCCCGTTTTTGTAAATATTGTTGGTAATTTTGAAAATCGTGAACTGGGGGTGGAGATACAGTTACAGGATCTCGGGGTCCAGGCAAACGGTTGCTTTGATTTTCTTCCAAAAATGTGTCGGGATAGAAAATTTCTGCCACGAGCAAACTCGTCCATCTTGGAGATGAAAGACATCCCCCGTCCAAATAGTGGCATCGTGATTGCCTGTATGAAAATAATGTATAGATAAATAATACTCGTAGCCTTTTCTAAATTCATTTTTGTATCGAACTAAAGATGTTTCGACAATCTTGAAAATTGAGAAACTTAAGAAATGCTTACATGCATCTAGTAACTTCAATTGTCTGTGTGAAGTATCCCTCGTATGGAATTTGAACGACATAACGCCAGACTCCTTGATAATTTTTGGCAAAAACTGGTGTTGCATATTCTACTTTCGCTGGGCAAGGGGTTGGAGGTCCTGTGTATTCTGGTTTTTCTTGAGGTGCAGGTCGTTGATAATATTCAGATGGCGGTGCTTCATCTCGTCGTTCAGCTGCTGCAGGTGCTAACGGCTCTCCCTGAATTGCTTTATATAACATGCACATCCTAAAACATTTATTTCAATTTTTACAAAATTCAATTAGACATTTCTTTTAAACAATGGGATTTGAAGTATCAACTTACACTCCACTTTGATTTTCACATAGTTTGCGTCCACTGCGATTTGTATCTGCATTGGCATCAGATCTCTTACTTCTACTTCGTTTTTCATTCGTATCGACTCTGTAAATATAGGAAAAGATTTGATAACAATAAACTTGTCTTTTAAAATTTTTCAGTTTCAAAAGTCTTTCGATCCCTTACGAATTTTGAGAGTAGGGTTGAATCTTGGCAACTTTTGGTAGCGAATCATCAGCTTTGAGTATTGGTAAAGCTTTGCTCAAGAATTTTAGTGTGTGATTTCTTAATAGTTCACTGTAAAGAAAACAAAAATGTAGAGATTAGATTTATCAGGTTTATAGATATTTCTGTTTAATTTTTTAAACTTACAATGGATATCCGGAGCCATCAAATGTTTGCTTCATTGGATTTCGAGGAATGTATCCTTTATTGAGATCTCCACAAATGTTGTGTATCGACACGTATCCTTTTCCTTGTTTGCCAGTGTCTGCCAAATTGACAGGGTTCGTCATTTACGGATCTTATAAAATTATAATTTAATTTCGTACGTAATAATTACTTACCGTGACATTCTTTCTCACTTTCAATGTACGGAGGTGGCCTAACTTTAGGTGGCTCTGCATTAGGTGACTCTACAAAAGCGTAATAACCTTCAGGAGGTTCTTCTTCCGGGTCAATTGTGTTTAGAGCAGTTGGTTTAGAGCCTTTCTCTTTTTCCTGAATCTCTGCTCCCAAAGAAAAGCCGCAGAGGACTATCATCTGCAAAGAAATTCATTGCGTTTTTTCCTGCTAAACATTCTTAATTGAAATACATAAAAACCGTTCAATAATCGCGCCAGAACACCGTAACTTTTAGAAGTCAAGTCCTAAAGTTTTTTAAATAATAAAGTACAAACTTTCGAGGATCTTAAATTTGTATTTTATTTTTTATTCTTGGCATTCCTTGAATTTAAACATGTAGCTATGGTATTTTCATGTTAAATACCAGGTAACAAATACTAACATATTGATTTGACTGTTTGGTTGGCACTTACACGGTATTCCCCGTTACTGAGGCAGGAGTACTACCGTACAAGCGGCCTTAACGGTACCTGGTCCTTAAGCTATTAATAAACAACGCTGTATGCGAGTTGTGATCATGCAGGCCATCACGTTTTGCGAAGATATTAAAAATAAGAATCTATCGCCTTCCAAGTGTCACATTCCAAAAATAAATCCGATGCAATCAAATATTTATTCCTTAATCTTTAAAAATAATTCCTTCATTAAATAAAATTGAATTGACTAAAAGGAGTCTTAGTGAATTGTCCATAAGTTGCATAAGAGACGGTTCCATAATATCAGGAGGAAAATTATTGATAATAGAAGTAGATTATGAAAAGAAAGTTACATTAAAAATGATTTGATAAGATTGAAAGTTTAGATATTAGAATTATATCGGATGTGGTCTCTGTGAAGTAAAACGTTGCTTTCTCTTGTTTCCGCATTTATGTAATAGTTTATAAGCACGTGCTCTTTCTGTCATTGCGGTGCATTGCCCTCTGATAATTGTGCGAATCACAATATGCGAATAAAAGTTGCGACGAGACGTCCGGTCACCGTTCTAGTATTATAAATTCAAGTGCCTTCTATTTGTGAAAACACGGATGTGAGAAAAGGATGTTAGCCTACTTTGATAGATGATTCTAGTATATATCAGGAAAGCCGGTGTGATGATATACGCGTAACACTATGCTATTACAGTTACCACGCCAGCTTCAAAACTGGTTCTTAACACAAAGAATGTGTTTTTTGACAGTCTTTTCCTCATTTCTTTAAACCAAATTCATTATCTCTATATTATCCTTTTTTAAGTCAATTATACTTTTTAAATCTGTAATTTCCAGAAACATTGAATTATATTATTTATATAATATTACTAATTTATTCAGTAGAAGTTTAATTTTCATTTCATGTAACGGAATTTATTATTTGGATATTTATTATTTGGATAATTAAAGTATATTGGATCATTCATGTAATAAGAATTCGTATCTGCATAATGTACAATAATTGTATCACATGCTGAAAAAAAAATAGTAAAACATTTCTAGAAACACTACTTTATTAGTTGCTTTAATTATTCAGCTTATTAAAACAGGAATTTTAATAGTTACATTGACTAATAAAGTGTTTCTAATAATTTTTTTTTCAATCCGCAGACAAAAACGCGCGTCATGTAAGAATTTTTTAAAGATTTGCAGATGACAGTAAAATCAAATATATGCACTGTCCTTCTGTACAATCGGGCATTTTTTTATCGTGAATTAAACACTTCATTTTGATCGTAACAAGTTAGCGATATGCAAAAATCTTGATCAATTACAATATATACGTGATACTTCAGTAGTAAGAGACTATACAGTCAGACCACGATTAACTGATTTAATTTCGTCCTACATATGAAAGTCTGACTTTAATGATCCAATATACAAAAAATCCAAATTTTCCAACATTGAGCCAATCACTTTTCCAAACTTCAATTCCATATAGCAAGTTCTGGCGTGTTTAATTTTGAATTTATCTACCCGATAATTTCACCATATCATCATTATATTCACTGCACTTACGAAAAAAGAGACTTACAATAAACGTTCGAAATTCCATATCTGTAATCCAGGCGGGGGGTAATAAATTTAAGAATGTAGTAACTTTTCTTGTATTTTAATGGTTAGAACGAGACTTCTTCGTGACCTCGACGATGGTCATAGCAAAACTGAAGTCCTCAAACCTCAGAGAATCACTCCATGCGGCTCCTACCTTCACCCGCTTCACGGTTACGTTTTCCATGGTGCCAACAGGTTAATGTTCCACATATTCTTCTGCCCCCCTTCCGCTCCAAGGGGCTCTGTTGGAAACATCTTAGAGGCACGTGACCTTGACCAACTCAAAGAACTCCTGCATTCCTAGGGAGTTCGATGCTTGCCTTGAAGAGCATTTGCGTCACGAATGGCGTACGATGATTTTAATTCCCGTTACCCTAGACTAATACTGAACCGGTTCATTGCACCTAATCCGCGTATATTGTATAATTAATTGCGGCAGCGATTTAACTGAAAATTTCGTAAATCGGAAAATTATATTCAATTTTCTACCCCAATTTCTGAGCAAAGTCTACCTCAGAGAAAAATTATCCTCAGACGGTTCAAATCTACCCAATAGAACAGTGTTACCATGTTGTAACACAATCTTCATAGAAATCGATTCAGTATATTTGCTCTAAATTTGCCCTCTATATATACCCATTAATTTACCGGTTGAATAAAATTCTCAAAGTCGAAAAGCAGAATTTATAACAGTATATCTGGAAAGTTGTAACAAATACGAATTCTGAAATCTAGTATGCTTATCACTCATGCAACAGTAGTGGTATAAAAGTAGGCGTTATTGAGCATATTATACTGCTAGTGTTACGCATAACGGTGAATCTACGTGACAGGACTTTGACCTACCAAAAGAGATCGTTTTAGTATTTTTATAACGAAAATATTCTTCTAAAGCTGATGGAGAAAGTCAAATTCATTTGACGATGCCCAAAAAAAGGCGCTTTTTATTTTTAATGAAAGTTTTTATATGGTAATTTCTTCTTAAAATTAAAATAGGCACTGTACCTATTTTTTTTAAATTCCTTATCATTTCAGTTAAAATCCTTTGAAATTCTTTGAAATTTTTTTTAATCCCTGGAAATTATTTTTAATCCTTCGAAATCTAAAATCTATTAAATTGACAGTAATAATGCCTATATAATTAAGGCTTTCTTTTTCTGATGTTTCTTTTTCTTTTTTTTTTTTTTTTGTTATATTATACAATAAATAGAAGATTAATTTCTTTGAAAATGTTATTACATCAACGATCCTAAACCTGGTATTATGTGTGGGCAATACAGTTATTGGCCTCATAACCACACCCTTTCAGATCTATTTCCTTTCTTAGATGCTTCATTTCTAGTAGAAATACAGAGCAATACAAGACAAAGAATAACACAATAGATTGCATAAGTAGCTAGAAACGAAATTAATCACATTCATTTCATTATGTCATAGATTCGTCGTAAAATTTGATGATTTGTTTTGAATAATTAAGTCAGAATTTTTGTTGCAACCACATTTTCTCTCTTCTGATTAAAATTTTAAAAGTCCAAATTCAGAAATCGGGTAGAAAGCTCATTTTGGGTTTAAAAAATAATTCAAACCCCAAGAAGATAAGTATCCAACATTCGGGCCAGTGTCCTAATTTGGGTGATTTTATAGTTGATCGCAGTAAAAACAACCTCGATTATTTTTCGAAACGTCTTTATTGACGTAATCATTTACAGTTTTTAGAGGAAAGATGCAGAAGCGAAGGGAAACTAGATAAGATAGACAAGTACTATAATTGCAATTTATACGAAAAACTAGTGTGTGATATTTAGCTCATACTCGTCTTTGTGGAAGATGTTGACATCCTTGAAGAACATATTGGGTGCATTAAATCTAAATTCGTAGATTGGCCTGTCCAGAGGAAAACCAGCGGGTTTTGAATCCATAAAGTAGTCACCGAAGACTCTTGAGGTGTACTTCATTGGTTCAGATGTCAAAGGACTCACATACACGAAGAACTGGAATGGCATGCCTTCTCGTTTACCCTTGGGTAGGAGAAACCTTTCTGGGAAACCAAAGAGTCTGCCTTGATAGACGAAGGACTCTCCATCAATGGCCTTTTCCAGTTTCTTGTAGAAGACGTCACTGGATTCTTGATCTGGCATGCTGAAGAAGAAGTCGCGACTGTTGCGCTCGATTTTGTTCAAACCAGCATTCACTGAAAGAGAAGATGACATTAAAGGAGACACCTCTAGGTTTATTTGTTCTTTTCATTTTGGTCGCACTTACCGTCAAAGATCCACTGGTCAACTTCGTAGAAATATTTGTAGCTTTCTCTAAAGTCGTACAACTTGTGGTGACTGTCGAATTTGGGTCCAAGGAAGATCCTCATCACAGCCTTGGTGGCTTTCTCAGCGTTTAGGGTGATGTGGAATTTGAATGGCTTGTGGTTGAGACGATATTGGCGGACTTTAACGTACGTAGATTCCGCTTCCTTTTGACTCTCGACTGCCATTCCTGCGCTGACGATTGTGTCATATTGATCGAAATAAGTCTGCAGCTTGTCTACAACTACGGAGTCAATCTTCAGCTCTGGGAAGACTACCTCCTCTTTCTTGTAGGCTTTCATGTGCTGCTTGTATCTACCAAGTGCAACAGAATTACATTAGATGAACATTACAGAGTTATTCAAAAGAAAAGTATCTTTTCTGTCAACTCACCTGAACCAGTAGTAGAAAATCTTCTGGTAGAGTCTGTAGAACGCAGGATCTCTCAAGCTAGTGTCGAAGTACTCCAAGGCGCTTGGGATGATTTGATAAGGATTGTTAGGTTCTAGATTGAATCCTAAAATCTTTCTGGCACAGAAATCGACACTGCCATAGAATGGCCGATTGTAGGAGTCTGCATTTCCTTCAATAATGTTTCCTAAGTAGTTCAGTCCTTCGGGGGTGTAAACGTTCATCCATTTTCCATCAGCTTTGAGGATAAAGCCAGAATCAATCGCAGCTGTTATACGATGTTCGTAGTCCTCGACGTCCTTTAGTAATTCGATTAAATGTTTAGTTCTTTAACTACTTTATTTATATATCGAGAAGTTTGAACAATTACCTGAATGTACTTGTACTTGTACTCAGGGAACCGAGTCCAGTGTGGCCTTTGGGGATATGGGAAGCTGTTGTGGAAGGTCATTGTTGGATAATAAGCAACGTGGAATTCCCTGTCCCATTCGAAGTCTTCAACATATCCCAAATCATTGGAAAGACGTTCCAGGAAGTATCGATTCCAAATTTGCTTGTGACCATAAAGATACTCTTCTCCTCGGTATTCGGAAGAAAAACCATATTCCTCGGAGCTCAACCAGAATGGTCTGTCGAATCTGTAGTACATGTAGTAAGTGTTGAGGCCAATATCTTCAGTGAAATAGGATAATTTGTGTTCTTCATCGAAGTCCAGGTTCAGATACCAGCCTGAGTAGTTTGCTGGGATGATGTAGGTGTCATATCCAGCACCTGGTTTTGACTCTAGAAATGAATTATTGCAAACATTTTAATTTAAAAGCTGAAGAATGATTGGTAAATGTTTCAGCAGATAATTACCTAGTTTGCCGAAGATTTTGGCATGGTGAGCTTTTTCCAAAACTTCTGAATTGAAGAACGAATACGGGTATAATTCATAGGGAGCTGGAAGTCTCATGTACTTGGTGTCTGGGCGTCTAATCACAGCTTGAGCGAAAGCAGTCACGAACATGCCTTCGTTAATATAAACACGAGCCCATAGTGCAGTTTTGTAGAAGGTTTCAAAATCCTTGGCGTACCAGAATAACCTGAAGAGGGCCACCGTCTCGTGCAGCAGGATTGGGTAAAATACGGAATAAAGTGCTCCACGGGGAAGCATTCCATTTTCCCAATGATGGAGGAATTCCATTACTGCAGACTAAAAAGAATTGAGGTTGTAAAAGGAGTCGTGATTGATAACTGTAATTGTAAATATGAATGTAAATATTTGATGAATAGTTACACTATTGGTGTAGGAATCGATGTTCGCCCTGATGTCCCATGCTTGGCCTTCCTTGTAGAGTTCAGGGTTGACAATATCCGGTTGCGAAATGTGGTACAATACATTGTAAATACGTTTTTGCTTGAGAAGATAGTCCTTGTCAGCTGTGTATTCGGTGAAATACTCTGCACAAATTGTTTGACAAAAGCAAGCCAAGATGGCCAGAAACACTAACAATCTGGCCATTCTAGGCACGTGGTATAGTTTATCGAGTAGCAAGAACAACTCTAATAGTCTGTACTCTCCTCATGTAATGACTTTATATACCAAGCTTTGTTTCATTAATCTTCCCACAATGAGTCTGTAAACAGTGACCCTTGTATATTGTTTTCATTCGCTCTCATTAGTCGACGATATATTAATCACGTTGATTAAAAACCTGGAGATATCACCGAATTTACTACCAACTCGGTGCTTTAGCCATGGTGGACGTTTGATTAAGAATTGCTATCTACTCAAATAAATTCCATCCACTAAGAATACTAATTAGATTATTGACATTTTTCTTTAATATGCCCAATTTTTAATTGTAGCAACAGTGCAAAAGCTCTCTTGTAAAAAGGACCACCTATCACGCCATTTTACATGTATTTTTTCATTCGAAGACTTTTGACCAATTTTATTTTTAACTACACTGTTTGATCATGTTTATCATATGAATTTGTTTATTGTGAGGCAATTTAATTAAATCGAAAGTTATTACAGTGATATTTTCTTCACTTATTGTTAGAGAATTCTTTTCTAAAGAAGGTCAACTATAAACGCGTGATAAAATGTATCATGTAATTATTTTTAGATTTGCGAGTATTTTTGTGTAGAGATTTCCTCTTCTGTCATTTTGCATTCATTCTTCTTGAATCGAATGGGAATGAACTGTGGGATTATCATTGAGGGAAGGGTATTATTATGAATAGAATTATTCGACACACATTTTTATTTATCTGTATTTTTGTTGCAAAAAGATTTGGTTTCAATTATCAGGGTACCTTCAATTTGAGAAAGTTTTTATTTAGTATATAGTAAATATTGACTATGCTTCAGTCCAATTGTATTGTGAGAAAAGCATATGTTTAATAATCTAAATTAAAGTTATATGTAACAATCATGCTATTACGAATAACAACAAAGAAAAGAGTCAAGGGTAAGGAGATTAATTATTGAACTTGATATCTGAGGGACAATACTCATTTTTATTTACTTTTCTTATACTTATTTTTTAGAATTGATTGATGTGTGAATTTTTACAGGGTGAGATTTTCCAAAACGGAATTTAAGAAGTACACTTTCTTTATATCTAACAGTCAAATAATATTCGGTAATGTTAAATTGTTAATTATCTCCTTTTGTGTAAAATATTCAAGATTTAAAGTTATTATCAGGGGGAGACATGAGTGTAATCAGGAATATTTTAAGAATCATATTTTTCAAAATCTGTTGATAAGAATATAAATTTATTACATCCTAGAGATGTACTAATTACGTCAAAGCATCAATAAACGATAGTAGAAAATCTGTAAGAATGAACGAGTTGTGTCTCTTGTCGATAAGATTAATTGTGATCATTAATCATTCATAATTAAGATTTATTCGATCTGCTTCCTTTGTATAAGCCGGTGTAGTTATATCTATACACTTCTGGTATTAGAGATCGATTAGCAATTTGAACTTTGACCATCATATCTGTCAACGAATTTACTGTCATTAGGATTGTATCATCTTCAACTCAAAGCATATACATACACTTTAGGTCAATAATCTCTCTCAAGAGGTTATTGACCTCCTTTACCCTCTGTTGATCGGTGCTTATTTCATTTTTTCGAAATAATTTTATCGATAGTGTTAAAATAATATAAAACTTTTTATTTAAATACGGTCGTAATGAAGAAGAGAACCCTCCTTTTTTCAAAATTTGATTTTAATTTGGATTTAGTAAGCTATGAACGTTTTTATTAATTTTAACATAAATTATAAGGTATTTTTAATTATTTGGACACAACCCATTGTTATTTACACCCCGATCCGCCCCTTTTCCAAGTTAATAAGAAAAATTTAACTCTTTTACATTCGGTAATACAGTACCATTCATATTTTTTCATGTTACAAACCTTTGTGATTTGTCAGATATGCAAAGTTCGTACGTTTTCCATTAACCTGTCATCATTTTTATGAATAAATTTAAGATTAGTGCTTCTCTAAATTATGTCTTTTTGAGGGATTAATCAGAATATCAATTACTCTACAAATAATCGAACTTCGCAACGTCATTTCGTAGAATTCTGATTCTAGACTTCTATAGTAATCATTTTCCATATTTAATTACAGTCATATTTCATCTTAAGTTATCAGACTTATTTGTCTACTTTAATTTTCTTCTTTAATTGCTCTGATAACAATTGGTCAATAATCGATCCATTCTGTTCTTGTTCAGAAGTAAAAGTATTCATATTAATTGCCAATTTTCTGAGCTTATCTTAGTTTTTATTAATAAATTCATTAATTCTTTATGCAATTTTTATGAGTTTCGGGGAGTAATATTAATTATAAGTAACAAAATTTTAGCAAAAGTTATCGCTCAAGTTGATAACCAACAATGCTTGTAAATTATTTAATCATGAAAACGGTTCGATATGTTTTGCTTCTCAAAATATTGGAAAAGTCTGTACTTTATAAACAGAATCAATTTTTTAAAAAGTGATTGGCAAAATATCTTAATTTTATTATTGATTAAAGCGCGATCTATTAAAAGTAGACTCTGAACTATAATATGAAATAAAATTCGAATCTCAATTCAATCATTATTATTGGAAGATACATATTGCATTTGACGCACATTTTTAACTTTGTATGTTGAAAGGAAAATGAGGAAAATAATTAAACAGGTGGAATTTATCAAACACATTTTTTATTCTTAATTATTTTCTTGTTGCTGGAGTAATAATCGTGAATTAGTAATACTACAATTTTTGTTTAGATTCGAATGTATCCAAATCTACCATATCATTTTCCTTAATTTAAACTTATCAAGATTTGATTTGATTTAGAGAGTCGTATTTAAATCCTCGATTTTCTTATGGTAAATGGTAACATCCTTCCAATACATATTGGAAACAGTCTTATCGTTGTACATGGGTCTGTCCAGAGGGAATCCCATGGGTCTAAGCTCAAAAAGTTTCACTCCATAAACAGGAATCTCAACATTCATGGCGTTAGATTCATTATACGGGCTGATATAAACGAAGAGTTTGAAGATCATTCCTTCAGGTTTGCCAATGGGCAACATCATGCGTTCAGGGAATCCATACATCTGCGATGAATATTTGTAGGCTTCTCCTCCTTCTATCGCTCTTAGAATCATATTGTAAAAATCAGTACTTGGAATTTCATCAGGGGTTACATAAAAGGATTCGTGGCTGCTGCGTTTAATTTGGTTCATTCCGGGTTTAACTGAAAAAAATTTAACATTTAATTTAACATTCTAAAAATAATCTGAGCAATACGGAAATATACTTACGGTCAACAACCCATTTGTCCATTTCAAAAAAGTTCATCCAATTATCAATTATGTCAATCTCATGTCCGTGAACATTGTATTTTGGACCCAGGAAAACACGAACCCAACCCTTTGTGGCTTTGTCGCTGTTTATGTTGATATGGTAGGTGTAGGGCTTATGGTTCAGACGTTGTTGTCGAGCCTTGATGAAGAGATTTTGGGCCTCTTTGTGGCTGTGGACAGAGACACCATTGCTGATCATGGATTCGAAGCTGTCAAAGTACGTCACCAACTTGTCGACAGCAACCGATTCAATGTTCACGCCAGGGAAGTCTAGTTGATCTTTTGTGTAGATAGGAAGGTTACTCTTGTATCTGTAATATGAAAGGATAATTTCAATGATAAGGAAGTCACAGAATCAATATATTTGGGGGAATTTGAGCTTTTTCTAAGAAATATACTTTAGGAAATAGTCGACGATTTTCTTGTAGATCCGATAGAATCCAGGGTCTCTCATGCTGGTCCTGCTCATGTCGAGAGCGCTAAGAGTTGGTTGATATTTCGTCGATCTCTCGTGTCCATAGCCGAGAATATTTTTTGAAAGTTTGTCTACAGAATCGTAGAACATAAGGAAAGGTGAATCCATGTTTCCTTGGATCATATTCCCTAAAATGTTCATATCCTGTAACTCGTTCTCATAGAGATCGAACTGTTTTTCTTTCTGCAAGACTCTTCCACTGTCAATGGCCATGCTCACACGGGACTCAATGCTGTTGATTCTCTGAAAATTTTAATACAAGTTTTAGAAGAGTTTGAGTATGTATGTAACATAAATTTAAAGTTGTGAGAATTAGAAGTCACCTCGACGAATTTGTATTTGTGAATAGGGACATCCGACCAAGATGGACGTTGTGGGAATGGTAGGCCTGTCGGATGAACCATGCTTGGATAGTATCCAGTAACAATAGGCTTATCCCAATTAATATACTCTACTTCTTCCAACCCGTGGGATAATCGTTCCATATTGTAACGTGCCATAATCTGCTTATGCAAGTAATAGTACGACTCTCCACGAACCTCCTTCAACATGTTGTACTTTTCACTTTTCATCCATATGGGGTACATTGCATTAATGAAGAAGTAAAAGGTGTTCATGCTGATATCTTCTGTAAAATAGTTCAGTTTCCACTCCAAATCGTAATCGTTCGTTACGTACCATCCTGTGTAGTTGGCGAGTAATATGTAGGGTTCGTTACCCACCACTGGCTTTTTAACTACTCCTGTTGCAACAATTTTGATAAATATTAATATGTCATATCTTTTTCATGGAGCATTTCGTAGGAAATTGTCTTACCAGCGTCTCCCATTTGGATACGTTGTGCCCGAAACATGACATCTTCGTTGAAAAAGTAGTGTGGTGCTATTTCGAAGATGTTTGGCAAACGAATATGCTTCGTGTCAGGTCGATGAAGAACCGCGATGAATAGAACATAATTATACATTTGCTCATTCATGTTAAATCTTGCCCACACCGCAGTGTTGTAAAAAGTTTCGAAATCCTTCGCGAAATAGAATAAGTCGAAAAGAGCTATCATTTCGGCCTTGAGATCTGGATACCAGGGGGAGAACAACTCTCCACGGGGTAGCATTCCATTTTTCCATAATCTCGTAAATTCATTCACGACTTCCTAAAATGATATTGCTTTAAAGATAAGGATATAATTATCGCCTTTAACATTGTAAATAAAATATGAACTTTGATTCTTTCAAGTTTTTTCTGCCAAGATGATATGTAAACACAAAACTAAACAAATATTCATCTGCTTATTTCTGGGGAAGTAATTCATTTAAAATTAAGAAGGAATATTTTGATGCATTTTAGCTTTGAAGCATCAATTCTTTTGCATGCAATTAATTTTTTGCATAATAAAATACCTGGTTTGTGTAGTCGTCGATGTGGTCCATGAGGCTCCATGACTTGGCGATTTGATAAAGATCCGGATGGTAGACGGTCGGTTGGTTAACATGCCAGAAAAGTTCGTAAAGAACTTTCTGTTTCTGAAGAAAGGGTTTGTCAGCTACTAAACTTGGTTCTGTGTAAGCAGAAACTTGTATGCACAGGCATGCAGCCAGTGCAACCACACTCCAACGACCCTCCATGATCTTAGTACAAAATGCGACTACTTCGGGAATTATAAGGCTGTAGTACTTTATATACGAAATATTAAATATATATGTATATAATATACGATATCTATAACCTTCGACCTACTGGTATTTTCGAAGCAGGGGAATTGTGACTACTGTAGATAATATTGTGTTGGTCCGATTGCGCAAGTGGTTATAGTGATACCTCCAACATTACGTGATTTTTAAGTGACCCTAAAATATAGAATGAGATTTTTAAGAGAATACAGGAAAGATAATAAATGAATACTCAAAATGTTTTGCTGCAATTGTTTTGTTTATTAAGTTATCTCTGGCAGTAATACCCTAACGATTATAAATAATAGGATACATTTAACATTTAAACTGTCACATTTAAATCTTCCGCATGCTTATGGAAAATGATAACATCCTTCCAGTACATGTTGGGAACAGTCTTATCGTAATGGTACATTGGCCTATCTAAGGGGAATCCCAAGGGCTTAACTTCAAGCTGATGTGTTCCAAACACTGGCAAGTCAATCTTCACGGTCTTATCTTCTTCATAAGGACTAACGAAAACGAACAGTTTGAACATCATCCCCTCGGGTTTACCCATAGGCAACATCATGCGGTCAGGGAATCCGTACATTTGAGAAGAATATTTGTAGGCTTCTCCGCCCTCCATGGCCTTTAGAATCATGTTGTAGAAGTTAGTGCTTGGCATTTGATCCGGAATAGCAAACATCGATTCATGACTGCTGCGTTCGACTTTGTTCATTCCAGGTTTAACTGTTCAGAAGATAAATAATGATATTAATGAATATATTAATTGATGGGTAAGGTTGTGTAATATAAAGTGAAAAATTTAAAATGAAATACTTACGGTCAACAACCCAACTGTCCATTTCCAAGAAGTTCATCCAGTTGTCTATCATGTCAATTTCATGTCCATGAACATCGTATTTTGGACCTAGGAAAACATGCATCCAACCCTTGGTGGCTTTGGCGCTGTTTACGGTGATATGATAGGTGAATGGCTTATGGTTCAGACGGAGTTGACGTGCATTGATGAAGAGAGATTGTGCTTCCTTGTGGCTGGAGACGGAGACAGCGTTGCTAATCATGGAATCGAAGTAGTCGAAGTATGTCACCAATTTGTCGACAGCAACAGATTCAATTTTAACACCAGAGAAGACTAGTTGATCGTGTTTATACATTGGAAGGTTGGTCTTGTATCTAGGAAACAATAATTTCAATAAGAAAGGAATCATACTATTAATATAATTGTAGCGAATGTGAACTTTTTCTAAGAAGCTTACGTTAGGAAAAAGTCAAGGATCTTCTTGTATATTCTATAGAATCCTGGATCTCTCATGTTAGTGAGGCTCATATCAAGAGCGCTCATAGTGGTTTGGTACTTCGTTGATCTCTCGTGTCCAAAACCAAGAATATTTTTGGAAAGTCTGTCCAGAGAATTGTAGAAGTTAAAGAAAGGAGAGTTCGTGTTTCCTTCGATCATACTTCCTAAAACGTTCATATCCTGCATCTCGTTGGTGTAGAGGTCGTATTGTTTTTCATTCTTCAAGACTCTTCCACTGTCAATGGCCATGCTCACGCGAGATTCAATTCTGTTGATCATCTAAACATTTATGCATATTTTTAAAATTATTTTCTACTCCAAGGTGAAGTTTAAAAAGTAAGTTGTGGTACGAACCTCAACGTATTTATATTTGTGAACAGGAACATTTGACCAAGTTGGACGTTGTGGATATGGCAGACCATTATGGTGAATCATGCTTGGATAATATCCGGTAACAATAGGCATATCCCAATCTATATATTCGATTTCACCCAAATCGTGTGACAAACGTTCCATGTAATAACGGGCCATAATTTGCTTATGAATGAAGTAGTACATTTCTCCTCGCAAGTCTTTCGGCAAGTTGTATTTTTCGCTGTTCAGCCACATGGGGAACATTGCTTTGTAGTAGAAGTAAAGAGAGTTCAAGCCGATGTCCTCCGTGAAGTAGTTTAACTTCCATTCCGAATCGTGATCGTGAGTTAAGTACCATCCTGTGTAGTTTGCTTGCAACAAGTAGGTTTTGCCATCGGTTACCGGTGTTTTTACTGCTCCTGTTAAATTAAGTCATAACATTGAAGTCTACATATTTTTCACTGGAGTATAGTGTTGAAAAATTCTCACCATAATCACCCATTGCAACACGATGGGCGCTGAGAAGAACCTCTTGATTAAAGAAGTGGTATGGCCATAACTCGTACAAGTTTGGCAAACGTATATGCTTGGTATCAGCTCGATGGATAACCACGAGAACTAACACATACTTGTACATCTCCTCGTTTACATTAAATCTTGCCCACACTGCAGTGTTGTAAAAAGTTTCGAAGTCCTTCGCGAAATATAATAAGTCGAATAGAGCCATCATTTCGGCCTTGAGATCTGGATACCAGGGGGAGAACAACTCTCCACGGGGTAGCATTCCATTTTTCCAGAGTTTCAGAAATTCGTATACGACTTCCTGAAAAAATGGTTGATTAATGTCCGTTTTTTGCTTTAATCAAAGAAACCATTTCTCTATAAATTTCAGATAATTTAGGAGTACATTTAATTTTGATACGTACTTTGTTTGTGTAGTCGTCGACGTGGTCCATGATACTCCATGTTTTGGCAATTTGGTATAGTTCTGGGTGGTAAACAGTAGGTTGGTTCACATGCCAGAAAAGCTCGAAAATATTCTTCTGTTTCTGAAGAAATGGTTTGTCAGCCGTGAAGGTTTGCTCTACGTAACCTTCTGCTTGAAGAAACAAGCATGCAACCACAGTAGCCACAAGCAGTCTTCCCATCATGATTTTCAAAAAGTAATGAACAATGCGTACTTCGCTAATTACGAAGCGCATTAAATGACTCGCTCCAGCGGTTTATATACCATACTTTATGTGCAATATCTATCACCTTTGACCTACCGTATTTTCGTATGGTGACTATACTCCTGTAGATAATGTTTTCTGGGTCGATTGCGCAAGCCTATAATGATACCTCAATACCATACGCCGTTGATAGTTGCCTGCCCTTTGACATAATGCAAATCTGTCACGATTAATTTTGTAGGATGTAGATGTCCTTATTGACTTTGGTGCACTGCGTGCTCTCACAAAATTGGAGATTACGAAAAGTTAATTTATTGACCTTTTTTGTATAATCGTATTTTTTAAATGGATCTTTAAACTTTTCTGCTGTGATGTTTATACCTTGTTGTAGGTATAAAGTTGCTTTTTTACATTAATATATTACAGGAATTTGGAAATTAATTCGATTTGGGATGATAGCTTGAAAAGAAATTGAAAGGATTTTTCAAAATGTAGAATTTTACAACTTTTATGTACTTTTATAATTTTTGAAGATCCATTTTTTATAGTGAAATTTTTTTATTGGTATAATTCAAAGTTTTAATAATATTAATGCATTTTACTGAATAGCGAGAAAGTTTTGATTAAAAAAATTTCAAATTTTATATTAACTTTTGCAGTTATATTCATCTTTCACAATTGTTGCTTAATTGTTATATTCATGTTACATAATACATATATTAATAATGTATATTATTAATCGAAAATAGAAAATCAAAGAAAAAGATTATTTGCTTCGAGAAAAAGAATTTAAACTATTTTTTAATATTTAATAAGATCGTTAATGCTTCGTTAATGAGCAAAGGGCTCAAAAAATGAGCACACAAAAATATAAATATAGTCAAATGAAAAACACCCGAGATCAAATTCACAGTTAATTTTAGTAGTAATTAAATTTAAAGGCGGAATAAACATATATATCCCATGATTTAATTTTTATTCTGTTCTTGTGGAAAAAAGATGGTTCTAGGGAACTACTATTTTTTAAAGAATGAATACTAGAAATTTGTTCAAATAGGTTTATATTTGTTTGCATTAATAATTAATAATGATAAAATTGTGTGCATGAGGTAATTGCAATTCGGTACAAGAATATAGCCACTGGAAGGCCTAACTTATATGTTATGTATTATTGCTGAAACAGTTACATTTAAATCCTCAAAATCTTTTTTATGATAAGCAACGATTTAGAGAACACGTTATGCCCCTCAACTGAGAATATTAATATAAATAATAATAAAAAATAATAAGTAATAATAAATAAGGATATGTAAATAAATAATTAGTAAAATAATCAGTATGAAATAATGTTTAATTAGGCAGAGAGTCTTGCTTTTTAATTATTATCTGTACTATATAATAATTCGCTCTTCTAATATGCTTACTATCTTAACCCTAATATGATTAATTGATTAATAATTCTTAATTTATAATTAGTATTATTCTAGGAATGAAAAAAGAATATAGGTGGGTTTAATAATTCATTTATTAGCGAAAATCCACTAAATTACATCTTAACATTGGTGCAAAAACCAAATGTAAAGTTTTTTTTAAGTCGATGAGCCATTCGCTTAACTTAACCATTTCAGTCCGTGATTGTCAGTCATGAAGTAAGTCAACCAAGAATAGAATCTCATAGAGCAAGTTTGTTATCGTGTCTAAAACTATTGCATACTTCTACAGTGTTCAATCTTGTCTTTACTTGATGAAAAGTCTTTGATTTGCAAGTTAACTATAATTACTATAACGATGAGGAAAATTCTAACAGAAAGAAGTGGAGATTGCTCATATTCAATAAAATCTAGAGATTTTAAAGATTCTAGTTCGTTGTGACAAATTCGTTTTGTCAGGCACGAAAGGGCTAATAGCTTTCGGTCATCTCGTTCATGTGGTAGATCATGACGTCCTTGAAGTAGAAATTGGGCATTGTGAAGAACCATGGTTTCACTGGTCTGTCCAATGGGAAACCGAAAGGTTTGCCGTCGTAGAAGAATTTGCCAGTCATTGGGATGTCGTAGAGTTTGCCCTCCTCGAATGGATAGAGGTAGAAGAAGAATCTGTATTTCATACCCTCTGGTTTACCCTTAGGCAGGAGAAGACGGTCTGGGAAGCCGAATATTTTGTCGCTGTAGGTGAAGGGTTCATTTCCTTCAACAGCCTTGAGGATCTTCTTGTAGTAGGTCTCGTAAGACGTTAAGTCATCCATAGTGAAGGTGGAATCCGTGCTGCGGCGTTCGATGGTGTTCATACCAGTTTTCACTGTAAAGAAGAACAGTTTATTAATAGCAATTCGTTAAAAGAAACTTCTTGAAGAATACAGTTCTTCACTGCGAGCAGCACTTACATTTGACTTCGAATTTGTCTAGTTCAAAGAAGTTCATGTAGTTCTTGAGGAAGTAGGTGTATTCATCGTACTGTTCTCCGTAGTAAGCAGGTCCAAGGAAGATGCTGAACATGACCTTGGAGTCCTTCTCGCTGTTGATGGCAAATCTGTAGGTGAATGGTTTGTAGTTCAGACGCATTTGTCTGACCTTCAAGTTGAATGAATGACCTTCCTTGAATGAATCTACAGTCACGGCGTTGTTGATGCTTGCGTCGAAGTAATCGAAGAAGGTCACGAGTTTGTCTATTTGGACGGATTCGAACTTGTAGCCAGGGTAGACCAAGTCAGACTGGGTGTATGGCTTCAGGTGCTCCTTGTAGCTACAAGAAAGGATTCCCGGTTAGAAAAAGCGAAAATTCGTAGGAAAACTCACCCCTTAAACCAATTCACACTAGACCGTTCATCAATTTACTAACGTACCGTTGGAAGTAGTAGAGGATTTTGTTGTAGAGCCTGTAGAACATTGGGTCCCTCATGCTGGTACTGAAGGTCTGGAGAGATCCAGGAATGTACCATTTCTTGCACGTGAATTCGCTGTTGTAGTCGAAAAAGTTCCTGGCCAAAAATTCGTAGGATCCGTAGTATTTAAAGTTGTAGGTGTCCATGTTTCCTTCGATGATGTTTCCAAGGATGTTCATGCCTTCGAGGGTGTAGATGTTAACCTGCTTGCCAGCCTCGTCGATGACGAATCCGGTGTCAATGGCTTCGTAGATGCGGTTCTCTCTCAAGTCGATTTTCTGTAAAGAGGATTATAGTTTTAGGAATTATAGTTTAGACAGTTTAGCTTCATCTTCCTGACTGTTCTTACCTTCAAGTAGTCGAGTTTGTATGGTGGGAAAGAGTACCATTCGTCACGTTTTGGCACGGCAACACCGTTGGGGTACATAAGATTGGAGTAGAAGCCTGGGAATCTACCTTCGTACCAGTCAAATGGTTTCATTGGTCCCAAGTCGTTGCTGAGACGTTCAAGGTAGTAACGAGACAGTAACTGTTTGTGGATGTAGTAGTAGAATTCACCACGGAATTCTTTGGGGAGATCGTAGTACTTGGTGCTAATCCAGAATGGGAAGATCATGCGGAAGTAGTAGTAGAAGCTGTTAAGACCAATGTCTTCGAAGAAGTAGGATAGTTTGTATTCTGGGTCGTAATATGGCTTCATGCAGATACCAGAGTAGTTGGAATAGACGAGGTATGTGTCTCCAGAATCCATAACTCCTCGACGCATGGTAACGTCGTAGGCACCGCGAGAGATTCCACCTGAAAGAGATTACTCATTAGGCAGAGAAAACTTGGCTTGATTTGCTAGTAGATTTTAAAAAATTCTAGTTCTATGAATTCACCATGGGTCATTTTGATTTTGTGTGCTTCCTGGATGATTCTCGAGTCAAAGTAGAGGTATGGGAAGATTTCATAGGGAGCCGGCAGACGGATGTATTTGCAGTCTGCTCGGTACACAACGGCAGTGTAGAAAGCATCGATGAACATGTATTTGTTCACGTGGATGCGGGCCCAACAAGCAGTTTTGTAAAAGGTTTGGAAGTCCTTGCTAGTGTAAAACAAGCGGTAGAGGAACATCATGTCTTCTACCATTTCCATGTTGTAGGGTGTGAATAACACTCCAAAGTCAAATTTGCCTTCCTTGAATCTGTAGAGGAACTCTTTTACTATAGCCTGAAAATGGAAAAGAACGTGTTGAAGCATTAGACTTTATTTTAAGATTAACAATGACTTCTAGAGTTAACAATGAAAACTACTGTAACAATTGTAGAGTTTGTTTCCAATTACCTTGTCGGTGTAAAAGTCCATGTTACTTCCGATGTCATAGTTGCGACCAACTTCATAGAATTCAGAATCCATTAGAACATTCTGGTCAACGAAGAACAGAAGTTCGAAAAGCTTCTTCTGCTTGTGAAGGAAGTCCATGTCCGCGGTGCGGACAGATAATGAGCCTTCAGCGAGGCATATTGATGATAGAATTAGCACCAAAGACAGCCGCAACATCTTGGGTGGAACTATGCACTTTTTTCCGTTAAGTTCACTTCTGCCACTGTGTTGGCAGAGATTGATGTTTCGCGACACCAGGCTGGTCTTTTATACCGTTGAGTTTTGACGGTAATCTTATTAACCTGTGACCTGTTCGATACAAGATTTGCATGACCATACACTGATTTTCAAATCCGTTATATCCCTTCTTTCGAAATTCTCATTCCTGATATTGCACTTGACGTGCAAGAATTTGCTGAGAAAAATAACAATTGGCTTATTCTTCATTGTCTTTGCGAACTTGTAGTGTTCACCTTGCTGATGAATAGTTTATTCTTGTAAGAGAGGTATGTGTGGTACTTGGTGGTTTTGAAAATATGTTTTAATTCAGGGGATGGTGAAGTAGCGTGGACTACACAATTTTACGAATTTCTAATAAAACTGTAAAGAAATTGCAAAATTTCAATTAACGTAATGATTCTTTCGAAATCTGATGACAAATGGTTTCCATTTCTTTTTTTTTTTTAGAAAATATTATATGGTAAAAGAAGTTTTCACCTCATAATTGTTTGCAAATCTTAATAGAAGCTAGTGAACTCTCCTAATTCTTGATGAAAGATAAAAAATTTGAATTCTTCGAAAAAATCGTAAATTAATATTCCTTATAATTTTCGAAAGAGAGCAGTGAAACTAGGTTCAAAGTGATAGAATCTATACATTACAATATTTTTAATAATAAATTTAGCAAAAAAGAAACGGGACAGATTTTTGTTCCTTCTGTTAATCAAACTAATCGCATGTTATTCAAGTAGAATTTCTTCCAGTTGAGATAATAAAGTTTTAATTATTGTTATCTAATTAGTATACACTGTCAGAAAATAAAGATATGCAAGAGTGTACAGTGTATGTTTCCTTTAAGAAAAAACACGATTATAATAGGTGTTTCGTGCTTCGTAGCTTCTTTGTTGTTTTTAATTAAAATTTATATAGATCAAGAGTAATTTGTTAATTGTTTGAAAACATAATGTACTTAATTATAATCATAATATTCAACATTATGTTCAGTGCAAACATACAGATATTATCAACTCTAAATTAAACATATGTTCGTAATAAGAAAAACACTGAGTACCAAACTCAATGAGGAAAATCTACAGTTAACAAGGACATTAAAGTAATGCTAATTTAAAAATTTTGCTTCTTATTTACGTTATTAAAATTATTAAAATGGGGGCGAGATTACCATTAAAACTGTCTTGCAACTTTTAATCTTATGAGTTATTATAATTTTATATTGTATTAACGGAATTTTCAGTAATGACCAAAATGAGGGTAGAGAAAGGAGTAATCAGTTGATATGAAAAATGCATCTTAATCATTATAATGGCAAAATTAATAATTAACCATTGTTCTGATCAATTGAATATTGAAGAATTAATTGATTTCGCTGATAAACCGAGAAATGCAAAAAATATTGGAAATTCCACTTAGTTCGATGTTTAAAAATTTGGAACTAAATGCAATATGGGCGAATCGTTAAAAAAGAAATTAGGATTGTTGAAATTCATATTTTCGTGTTATTTTGTAATATGAATTTATGAAATCTTTGTAAAAATGTTTTAAAAAATGCATGTATTTACAGAAAGAGAACAAGTGGTTTAACGAAAACAAGATAGACGTTTGTCGTTATAAAAAACATATCTGCACAATTACGCTAATGTAAGTTTATCAATGCTCATATTCAGAAATAAAGTTCATTTGTGTGGCGCAAAAAATAATATGATAGACTGGTTAAGAACAGTCGATATTTTATAATTAATTATTAGTTGACTGTAAAAATGATTAGTTTATAGAAATCGATTGTCGAACATTGTGACAGAAGAGAATTCTTATTATGATTAAAGTAATAACGTAAATAATATAATAAAATAACGTATATTAAATATTGCTGAACAATCTTTTAAGGTTTTTTAATACTTTTTCTTTTTACAGCCTAAAAGATAAAATGGATTTAAATAGTTTATTTCCAAAGTAGAATTTCTAAATAAAAGATTTTAAAAATATTATTACATAATATTATTTTTTGTAATATCATTTTATAAATCCCATAATTCTATTTTTTGTTAAAATTAATGAGAAGAAATATTCATTCATTTAGGAAAATTCTCAAAACATATTAAACATTTTTCTGTTTGTAATAATTAAAAAAAAATATTGGATTTGGTTAAAAAACGTCGGAGTTTTTCTTAATAGTTGTTCATAAGTGATTTTGTAAACATCTGTCTAAAAAATATGCAATCTCGGAAATCTTCGCGTAAGTAAATAACATATGTGCATTTTGTTCATTGTATTTATCCGACAACTATGTAATCTTAATGTGACTTTATCATCAAATTAAGATTACGGCTGTGTAAAAGGTCTAGCAACTAAATTAATTGGGTTCACCAATTGATCCGTCTCATCAGATAATTAAAAATAAAAAAATTGCAGAAATTTCTGGAACTCAGCGGATTTTTGATATTAAAAAAAATTTTTATTTTATCTTTCTTAATTTCAAAATACAAAGTAAAGAAAATACATTTGATTAGCAGATGAATTATTCAATCAATTAAAGTGTGTTAAAGTTTTTTCTATTTTATTCCCATTTATTTTGAAGTTTCGGGTTTTTAATTTTTACTTTTGAAAATGTTATCAAATAAAGTGTAGAAACCTGAAAAACTGATGCATTTAATACATAGGAGCATTTTCTTATCAGTTCTTGTTTACTTTGTTAGTGATTTCAATTGCATTTTGGGTAGAGTCAGGAAAGCTGATATCTCAAAACAGAATACTTTCTCAATCTCGTCGAGAAGGAGTACCGAATGTTCATAGATATTTGCTTATGTCTATCTAACCTGATAGAAATTAAAAAAACAGATTTCTAAAATTCCCCTTTAAGCATAATGTCGAATTATTATTTAATTAATAATTTTTGAATTTTTACTTTTCTAATGCGTTTTTTTCTACATTTTAATTTATTCACCTTTACTTGATGTCTAGCTAAAAGTTTCTCGTTGCTTCCGATGAGTCAATTTTGGCGCAATATATCATGACCTCTGGATTTGTTATCACAAAAATTCCAATGCATCATAATCAATTTGGTGATTATAGACTTGAATTATTTTTAGTTATTCTGTCAGTTTATAATAAAAAAAATTTATCTACGTTATAATTAGGGGAAGGTATCTCACTATAAAACAACATCATGTTTTAACTCTCGTCATTATTCAGATCAAATTAGTTTTTGTCGTATATGTCGGTTTATACAGAATATAAAATACTAACAATTTTAAAATAATATAAACTTGTAACATATCCTTCAAAGCAATCGGTACTTTTAAATTCAGAAAATTTAAATTAAATGTAGATTTATATATTTCCAAAAGAATATTAAAATAAGGAAAGTTTACAATCTTAAAAGATGGTGTCGAAAGTGTTAAATCTAAAACTTTTACAATAGTAGGTACAATTCGAACATGAATCTTGACTACTTTTCTCTTGATAAATGGCGATAAATCTCGATAAAAAATATATGAGGATTTAAGGTATGTTGATTATCCTCGGTTCGGATCATCAAAAATTACTGAAAAAATATTATACATCATTAAAAAGTGATAAAGCAATTTTCACTCAGGTACTATCGTCTTTAAAGATATCTACAAGTGAAAAGTAACAATATCACAAATCTTACTTTTAATTCTGTCAAGTGTCATTTCAACTGCAAATGCTTAAGTCGTCATCGGCGTCGTCCGATTTACAGTTTTCGGCTTCCTCTTCTTGTTCTTGATCCGAAATTTCTTCCCAATTTTCGTCCGACTCGCTTCCCATTTCCACTTCATTTACATCCGTGCTGGCATCTGAGGAATCTAAAAATTTAAATGTCATGTTTACTCGAGATTGTATCAAAAACTGCGAAATAAAGATAAGAAGTGCAATAAGATGTAATAAAAATATACCTTGATCCTGGTAAACAAGTAAACTTTCTTCTGTAGGATCCCTTTCTTGTTTTTCGTTTATGTGCGAAATTTGTCCAGTAATTAAAGAAACACGTCCCCTTAACCTTGATAACTCGGTTAAAAGAATTAACTTTGCATCTACGATACTCAAAATAGGACTGAGTTCTTCTCCGATATCCGGGTGAGATAAAAGCTGTGCGGCATGTGTTGCCATCAAAGCTTTCAGCCACATAACTGCTATTTTACTTCTGAAAATTCAAAAATAAAGGATTAAATCTCTAAACATTTATTAACGCGTAAATAAATAAACATAAAGATGAAACTTACGGATAAGTCTTTCCTTGCAACATGACTGTTAACTCCTTAAGCAGGGGTATAATTGCCCCCACCGGCAATTTAGCAATTGTATTTTTAATCACGCTCTCTTTCTTGATATAGAGCACATTGTTTAAAATATCCCTCTCCTTACTCTGTAATCCTTGCATAAGTAATTGGACCATGTTATCTCCTTTGCTCATGGTTTTTCCTGGCATATTAGTCTCGGTATTCAAACTAAGATTTTCCAATCGATCCTTTAATGGTATCTGAGAGCCCGCTCCAGAACGCGACGATCTCTTCTGTGTACTACCTGTTGCTCCTAAAAACATAAAAAAAATAAAGTATAAGGTAATGAAGTACTTAAATAATTTTTGAACAAATTATTCAAACAACTTAATAATCACCTGGCACAATGTACTGCACTTCCCCTTCAATGTCTGTCGCCTTTACTTTCGAGACAGCCTCTTCTTTCTTCTCCCTTGGCCTCTTGTAATCTGTTCTCTCTAAATACATGACCTTTTCCGAAAAATCAGGTGCTACTTTTTCGAAAATTATGTTTGAAAATGATCCATAGGCTAGAAGACATTTTCTATCATCAGTTATTTGTGCTTTCAAAATGGGAATTTGTTGGATATTTTGTTCCTTTTGACTGGAGTCAGACACTACGAAGATGTTTGATGAGGGTTTAATTGGTTTTAGAGCTATTCCATTCGGTTGATACTTGTACAAGTGCGCTTGCCCGCTTCTCGTAACTGCTAGAACCATCGCTTGAGAATCTTCAATTAATTTTACAGAAATGGACATCGCTTCATCTTGCATCGTGAATGTTGCCACAGAAGTTTTATCCTTCTTAGCCTGGAACAATTAATTTTAATATTAAATTTTCTCTGAATAATTAAAGTCCTGACTCTCCCTATTGCAAAAAAAGGAAAGTACGGAATGCTACTTAAATTTAATCCTTACTTCATTGAGGGACCAGACACTGAGGTACGAGTCTCCACTGGCACTACTGATGAGGTAACTAGTATCGCTGTCTATCCTTACGATGTTCAATGAATTAACTTGATTAACATGACCAGTAAAAGTTCCAATCACGCTTTTTGTCGAAAGATCCCACCAGGTAATTATTCTCTCACCAGTAAGAATTGAGCAGCCATCGGGTAAAACTGCAATCGCAGTCACTTTTCCTTTACCCGATTTCCATTTACATTTAATACAGTTTTCTTGGATATTCCAATGTATTATCTGGTGGTCCTCGGCTGCGGTAAAAAGACCAGTCGATGCTTCCCATGCCATCGCTGAAACGGATGTTGTGTGGCCATTTTGTAGTTGAGTAGTAACAGATGAAGAAGCTACATCGAATATTGTTATGTTTCCGTTTGTGGAACCCATTGCTATTACTTCCTTTTGACTTGATTCTTCTTCCATTGATTTCCTCTTTCGTTTCTTCCATGGTGAAGGCTGGAAAGAAATGGCTATCATTAGTTTCTATTTCTTTAGAATAAAAACTAGTTACTTGTATTTTAAAAAATGCTAAAATAGTTAGTTCTTTTGGGTTAATCATTTTGACAACTTTGCACGGATTCTTTAAAATTATATGATTTAAGGAGTCAAAGTGTTGGAATTTGTGTAACTTAAAAACTTGGCTTTACATTTTATAAAATATAAATTGAAGCATTTGATTTATTATTTATTTGACTATTAACTATGTATTTAACTATTTAACTTATATGATTCACACATTTAAAAAGGCGATTAAGCGACGGTATATGAAAGAAAATAATGTCCAATGCTCTGTCAATGCATAAATTGCCATAAATGCTTCCAAGTTTAAGTTTTCTTGTATACGAAATCCACGAAATCAAAAAATTGTGATATATCTAATATGGTACCTAACCTCACTTTTTTAGACGCTAGAATAGTGAGAAACTGTTTCAAAAAAATGGTTGGAATCTTTTTAGAGAAAAGGCGAAAAAATAAAACGAAATGGGAAGAATGTATTAGTATAAAGAGTACATAGAATAATTGGGAACTATCAGATGAGATTGTAATTGACGGAAACTTAAAAACCACATGGCATACCGTTGTACTCGATTGAAGGCTCACGGTAATCCATCTCAGTACACAGCAGGGAGATTTTAAATGTTGATTAGGAACATAGTCTGTTTTCAGACGATTTGTTGCTGTTTCGTAAATCTTTAATTTACCATCAATACCGCAATTTGCTAGATATTGACCGTCATTGGAAAATGCAGAACAACCCGGACTCGCCATCTTTACAAAACTGAACACTGATGACTCAAGTCTCAACACTCAACTTGACTCAACTCAAGTGAATAGTGAATACCCATTACCCAAGCTCTGCCCAAGCCAACTTAGCCAACACCACCACACACTCACACAGTCCTGAACACTAAGCACTAACCACTAAAATTACACACTTAGAACTCACACTCACACACACTCAGTGCTTCAGGCTTCTGAGTTGAGAGTTCTGAGTTTCTGAGAAGCCCCATGATTAACTGCGCATGCGTTTAACTTAGCGTCTGATTGGTTGCTTTTCGCGTGCTATTTAAAATGCTAATAAATACTTTTTTTATTATTTATTATAAATAATGAATTTTGAACTTATAGAATTATTTATTAGATGAAAATTAATTAATCATGGCCTAACCAAATAATTTTATAAGTTGAAAAAACCATTATTTGTAATAAACAATAAACAAGTATTTTTAAGCGGTTTAAATAGCGCGCGAAAAACAACCAATCAGACGCCAGGCACGACATATACGTAAAATTACCTAACATGTGCAAACATGTGTCATGTGGATGTGATGACTGATGACTGCGCAGTGCGCATGTTGTAACAACGCTCCAATATTTATTTAAAATAATAGATTTTTCAATTGTTTACACTATTTTTAGTGAGATGAGGCTAAAGAAAAAATATTGATACTTCACTTCTTCACTAAAATAAGTTTAGTGTGTAATTCATGACCACAAGTACTAGAACCGTATAATTTATCATGGTTAGTGACATTTTGATTTTGAGGTTATCTGAATTGTCATTTGCGGATACAGTGGATACATAATATTTGCTTCATTCATAAAGTTAAAAGTGACGTGTTAACGGGCCTACCGATAAAGGTGTATACTACATTTATATAAAGCCTAAATTATTATCGATATAATAGTGGGAATAATTAATTAGCAGTTTTAAGAAATTAGCACGAAAGGAAAAATGTGTTGACATCTCAGGAAGAAATTGAGAGCAAGTTTTAACACCCTTTATTCATAACAATGGTAAGTATTGTTTAATTATAGCATTTTTTACACATTTATGTAATGTAGTATTTTTAATAAATAGCGTTATTATTATTCTATAAAACTGTAAGATCGTTTAGTCACGTAATATTTTGATTTATTACAACAGGCATTCTTAAGGAAAGATATTGAGCTACCAGCGGATATACCACAATTGTTGTTGGAAAAGCATGCTAGTTATCTCTTATCCTATGGAATGAATAAGGATGATTATGTATGTATATTATATCATATCTAATTCGTATTTTTGTATCGAATATTTTTATGTTATACTAATCAGACAACATTTAAAAAATTGTATTTCTCCAGACATATTGTATGACTGAGCACTTGAGGATGTCGGGAATGTACTGGGGACTGACAGCCCTGGACCTTATGGGACAATTGGAACGCACAAACAAAGAAGAAGTCTTTGAATTTATAGGAAAATGTCAACACGATTGTGGAGGAATTAGTGCGAGTATCGATCATGATCCTCATTTATTACATACTTTAAGCGCAATCCAAATACTTTGCATATATGACAATTTGGATGTGATTAACGTCGACAAAGTTGTCAAATACGTGAAGGAAAGACAACAACCTGATGGAAGTTTTACTGGAGATATTTGGGGCGAAGTAGACACTAGGTTTTCTTTTTGCGCAGTCGCTACCTTGTCCCTTTTGGTAAGACAACCATATATTATAAATTTATGTTAAATATATTTAAGAAAATTTGACGATATTCAGAGAATTATGATTTAAAAAATTATTTTTTTTCCAGGGAAGACTGGATGAAATAGATATTGAAAAAGCCGTAGAGTTTGTAAAGAGTTGTATGAATTTTGATGGGGGATTTGGTTCGAAACCAGATTCCGAAAGTCATTCTGGTCTTATTTATTGTTGCGTTGGTCTACTATCGATTACTGGTACGAATTAAATTAATTATCTGATTTACTCTATATTATCAAATATTTTTTCAAGTCCAGTGATTAATATATTTATTTTTTCAGGTCATTTACATTTAATAGACCCAGACAAATTAGGATGGTGGTTGTGTGAAAGGCAATTAATGTCTGGTGGATTAAATGGCAGGCCAGAAAAATTACCAGATGTTTGTTATTCTTGGTGGGTTCTCTCCTCTCTTTCAATTTTGGGTCGCCTACACTGGATAGACAAAAAGCGATTGGTGCGTTACTAAAATTTAAAAGATCGATTTATAATCAAATTCCTAATCATATTTTAATGAATCTATTTATTATAGTTGGACTTTGTATTATCGTGTCAAGATGTAGAAACTGGCGGATTCAGCGATCGACCCGGGGATATGGTGGATCCATTTCACACGTTATTTGGCTTGACGGCTGTATCATTATTAGAAACCGATTCCACTCTGAAACCAATTAATCCAACTTATTGTATGCCAGAGTACGTCATAAATCGTCTAGGTTTAAAACCAGCTCGATTAGATAGATGACTTATCACCGAACCAGCCTCTTTCTGAATCTCACCTTTCCAATGCTTACATGAGCCAGCAGATGGCAGCACTCATTTGTTAAACGAACGATGAAATATCTGTTTAGCAATAAGATCAATTTTTCAGAAAAGGGCTCAAACTTCTTGAAAAGTCAGTTGGTTGAAGATCACCATCATCGAGGTGTAGATTCTTCACACAATAAAAGCACTCTTTATACTCTACAATTTCTACACTCAATATTTTCACTCAACTTGGACTACCTTAGAATTAGAAATTTATTTTTTAATTTGAGCGTAGTGTAAAATGTTGGAGTTACTAACGAGGGTGAAATCTCTTATCGTAGTGAGTGCAACTGAAAGAATCTTTGGCGGAAGATAATTAAAATTACGAAGGAATGTAAAGAAGAACTCTCTCGTTCCTTTTATGGTGCGATAACTCCTGTGAGAGGATAGTGCATGTTCGCGTGTGTAGTGTGTACTCGTGCGATGCGCTTTATTCGCTTATGGCTTAAAAGGAGGTTCGGGCTGCAATATGTCAGAGCAAAGCAGTGGGGAGGGTTTGGACATTGTATTACGGCCATGACGTACGAGGCACGAAGCACGAGGCGCAATGTGCTTTACGACCTTCCCCTCCTGTTGAAGAGAAAAGATTACTCGAGCGTGAAATCAATTACCTTCCTTCCCCTTCTCTCTGGCTCTCCTTTTCTCTCTCTTCAACTAACTCCTTCCAGAGTCGATTAGGCCCCTCCCTGAACAGTGGCGTAACTGGAATGAAAACTCTGAGGTTCTTTCCTCTCTCGAGTAAAAGGGGTGTTCATAGACTTCAGCCAAATTAGAAGATCACTATCTTCAAACTTAAGTTTTAGTCAAAATGAAGGGTTTTTTTTTAATTTGCTTTAAGGAAGGTTCCTTCCTCTTTTTGGTTGAAGGGATGGACATGCATTTCTGTCAATAAGTTGTCCCTTGATAACATTTTTCGGATCTCTAATCTTTATAACAAAAATTTGGAATTTTTGAAAACTTCTAAAGTTCTAATATTAATTTTTACACCTTTAAGCACTGAAAATTACTTTAAAGGTTTGAGAATTTGAGTTCATAAAAAAAAAAAAAATTGAAAACTTTAAAAATACGTATGTTCAAAAACTATAAATTGCAGTCCTTTTCAATAGTTATCTATATACGCAGAAACATCTTTACAGAGATTTTGCATAAAACTTCTTGAGCCCTTTCTAAAATTTTGCATTATTCGTATTGCAAAATAAAATTCCAAACCGCACATCTTAATCTAATTAAAATGTTCCAACTCTCAAAGAATATTTTCTTGAATGATTAGTACGTTCGATATGCTTGTTTATTTGCAAAAAGAGCCCAAATCGCACGCGTGAAACTGAATTCATGACTGAAAAAGGCGGACACAGAGTGCATAAAATTATATGCAGTGTGCATCGGGGCTCGTTATCTACTTCAAGTATGGAGGGGAGCTTTCTGCAACAGGAATATTCTGTTCCTTTCCAAAGAGTTGTAGCTATATAAGTAGGTGGAGCTCGCGGACGCGTACGCCTATCTTTCGGGAAACGAACGTGTACATGCGGTTAAAATGCCGACCATGTCACTGAAAACAACTAACAAGACGCGAAAAGCGATATCTCCAGTTGATCGAAATTGAGATCCGATCTACGGAGTCAATCGATTCCTGATGCACACGATATGCGATTTCCATTATGAACTCACGATAAGATACACAATTTTCTATAGATATATATACATAATATTACATATGCAATCTACTTTATATTCCGCGTTTGATGCCCACAACATTACGCCTAAGAATTCCAAATTATTACATAGAAGGTTGATCATTACAATCTTTTTTCGTTAAAATTCCATCCAATCAAAAAAAATCCTATAGAGTATGAGCAACTTACAATCTGACATATTTTAAAATGAGTTCAGTTGCAGTGTGATATGTTTGATAGAAAAATGATCATTTATTTAGAGAAAGAACAATTTACTGTATAGAGAAATATTTCGGAAGAGGATATGTCAAATCTTTCAGTAGTATATACGCGGCTAATGATCGGTAGCTGTTAAATCTTAAATTAATGTTGAGTTACTCATGTCAGAGAAGCTTCTTCTTTGCATCAACAATAAGTCTGATGTGTGAAAGATTACACTCTTCAATCAGTCTTGTCGAGTATATGAGTTAATTCCCTAAGCAGCGAGAGACATGATCGTATATCTTTTGTGAGTTGGTGATCACACATTTGTGATTTTGAGTAAGGGCCCTATGTGATTCTTAAGTAATTGGACATAATAGTTGTGTAATGCAAACTCATGCCGTTGAAATTGAAGTCTTGCAGGGATTTCGACATGATCATGATATTCTAACTTGAGGGAGATTTCATATCTGTATATATTTCTATAGATATAACTTCCATTAAATTGGGACGTGGCTACCAAACTTATATTGTTCGAGGATTGCCTCCTTACACAGAACATATCCCGAATTTTAAGGATTAATTAATGTATTAATGTATTGAAGAAGTGACAATAGCGGAAATCTATATATAAAGATTGCAAGAAAGGGCATAATAGATTATAAAAGAATAAGGGAATTAATATGGGTTTTCAGAAAATATAGCTATCGAAAAATGAGATATATTGTTGGAACAAGCGATTAAGCCTGGATTAGAATATAGATTACCAGGAAAGGTTTTAAGGTATTCTCAAAGGATATACACAAGACTCAGGGCGTTTGAAAGGTTCTTTGTAATAACTAAGGGTTTACATCCCTCGATTCCTCGAGGGTGTAAGATGAACTTCCATATTCATTTTTCACCCCTTGTGTTATGTGTTCACATGGCTATCGCATTATCATTAATTAATTAATTAATTATTAATTAGCTCATCAATTAAATCCACAATAAGAGAGCTGATTTAGGTGAACCGAAGGTGCAAATAAATTTTTTAACTTATTGTTCTTGTTTAGTCGTAAAGAATAATTAAGCAAAGAGTATACCAAAAAAGGTTGCCAAGGAATTATAAAGGAAATTAAAAAAGGGTTTTAAAGAATGTTAAATACAGATGTGCAACGTATTACAGGACTCGTTAACTCCTCGTCCGCCCCATATAAACTGAACACCATTAATTAGATTTCAAGTCCTCCTCTGTCAATACAAAAACCATCAACTCTTTCTGAGGCGGAAAAACAACCCATCAGACAAAAGGACATCTCAACGAAATTAATCAGTCTCATAAATCAGGACTTTCCTGGCCACATACTGGCTGATATCCATTAACCCTAGTAGACTCCACTTTTCTCGTTGCCTTCTTGTCAGCAATCAAGAATTTGCATTAGTTACGTTCCGGTGATTGGAAGCTTAGTTTAAGTTCACAATAAACCTACCGTCAAACCGAATGGGCGCGTTCTTGCTTATACTATATATGTTGGAGGAGCTGAAGCATCACCCTGGGCGGACTTCCACAAGCCCCACCCCCATCGTAATTCTTAACCCCTTCCCCCTACTCCACGTGGCGAGAGTTACGGTTTTCTACCTTCTCTCATCATTCGACCCCTTGGTTACCATCTGGACCTTCCCATTGGTCCCATTGGCCAGAGAAGTTGCCTCTAAACAAGATCTCTGTTCAAGCATAAGTCTCCTGCAACCAATCGGTTCTAGCCTTGCCTCTGGTGGGGTGAAAGTCAACCGTGGGGGTGTGGGGACCCTTTGCCCGCAGTAACTGAGAAGCTCCGACCGCGGATGCTTGTTTTTCATCATCTATGCCGCATGGTTCTTCTTTCTCGTTGTCATTCGAGTCACAACACTCGATGGTCGGCCAATCAACGTCGGTAGTGATTGTGACACGTGCTTCGAAGTGATCTCCAACTCTCAGAACTTAAAAGTTTTGTTTTGCCCAAAAAGGATAGGTGTGGATCTTGTTTTTCTCCAACTAGTGACTAGAAGACTCAAACTTTGGATAGGAAAGTGTTCAGAGGAAGAGGAATAAGTTTTGGGCATCAGTGGAGGTGATTAAGTTTGTTCTGAAGGTGTTGAGTTCATCAAGAGAACACTGGAGAGGAGAGTGTGGAATCCAGCATCCTCAGTCTAAGGATTCTCGTCAAAAATTGTCATCAATGATCAACTGATGGTGTGATTGGACCATCTTTTCATTTTGCTTATAGAAGAAACTTTGAAAGTTTTATTCTAAAGCCGAAAGTATTCTGTAGACAGAGTCCGTCGCATCTTGCATTAGCAGAAACCTAAGGTTTAAGACGCGTCTTCATTTAGTCTGGACTGTCAATATTTTTTAAACGATGGTTCATTAACTTCGGCAAGGATTTTCTCTTAAATTTTGGATGCTGTTTGTGAAGGACCATCAAGAGAAAATTAAAGGATTATAAGATTTGGAAGTAGCTACAGGAAGAACTGCTTCTAAAGAAAAAATCGCTTGCACATAATATAGATTGAGATATATGAAGGATTTAAAATTGGTAGCACAGGATATTGAATACAAGACCTGTTAAACATTTGTAGATGATGATCAATCATGGACTGATTTGAAGGCTTCCGTTTTTGGAAGTTGTTGGGCTAAAGGATGTTTTATTGAATGATGTGATAGAATTGAAACAAATAGGGTTCAGAAACCAATGATGCCACGACCGTCGCGTGATACTTACGGCGATCAAAAGCCCCCTTATTCCTACATCTCGTTGACGGCGATGGCAATATGGTCATCAAGAGATAAGATGCTGCCCCTGGCTGAAATTTATAAGTTTATTGCGGACCGATTCCCCTATTATCGGAAGGACACTCGCAGATGGCAAAATTCTCTGCGACACAATCTTTCCTTTAACGACTGCTTTATTAAGGTTGGTTTTTCATTTATCTCCCTGATATCATCTTCAATTTCTAGTTTCTAATTTCTGTTTATCCATAGCCATTGTCTTCAATGATTCGATTGTAGATTTTTTTATTTGGTGTGCGAATTAGAATTGTTTGAAGATGTGGAACCAAATTAATGAACGATTGTTTAAGTATAAAACTGATTTATATAAAGTCTCATTGTCAGTGAATTTACACTGATTCAAGTAGCAAAAAGTACGTAATTGATTCTCAGTTTTCAGTGCATATTCCACTGATTTGAATTAACAGAGTGGAGAATCTAATTAATGGGAAATAAATTCAAATTGATGGGGATGTATATGATTAGCGATAATTGTTGTAAGGGTATAATTTTAATTGGGAAGGAAGTTTTAATTTAATGAGGGTCAAATT
>JAUEJJ010000017.1:3869140-3889887 GCA_032164275.1 Synergus coniferae | reverse complement strand
TGTTATTAATTCAAGAGTTGTTACAGACTTCGTCTCACAAGTTGCATTCTATTTGAGGTAAAAATAGGTTTTGTAGTTCATGTTTCGCAACTGGATTCATAAGATATTCATTAGGAATCGTTTTATAAGCCGCGCACACCTTCGTTCGATACTTTCTTGTTAGGTGGACACTTTATCATTTTTTGCATCCACAAGTTGTGGCTCACGGCAACCCTAACAAGCTCGAGTTTATTATTAAAGTCCCTCCCTCTTTCCCATTACAGTAAATTAGTTGAAAAAGAGGAAACTATTCTAAAATACAGAAGTAGAAACAAGAGATAACTGATATATTATTTTATATGTGTATAATTATAGCTTGATTACCCTTCTCTCTAAAACTGAATCAGTCAAATTTCACTGATTCTCAGTGACTCTATTCTCACGATTTTAATCAGTTAGAATCCACTGAGAATCAGTAAAAAGGCACTGAAATTTTCAGTCATCCTCACTAAACTTTTCACTGATTTCCAGTAGATTTATTACTGATTAAAATCGTGAGAAATGAGTCACTGAGTTTAGAGAGTTTTACATATTCAAAACTTTACCTGCAGACCTTCATACTAATAAAGTAAACTATAGAAAAAAGATTAAATCGTATGTGTGAAAGTTTGATTGTCCTAGAGATAGATAATTTATTTCACTTAATATAGGGTGTGCTATATATTGTTTCAAATTGCTTGGTTTTGAAGTGAAGTTCGATTGATTAATTTGATTGGAACTGGTATTATTACTGACAGAATACAAATTATAAAGTCAGGCCTTTAGCTTTTCTCTTTGTAAATGTGGGTCTATAAATGGATTGTCGCAGTTTGAAAAAATGCATCTCGCACCCGTTAATCTTGGATCGGTCAGTCCATTGGACATTGATTTACTGTGGATGTGCCACTTCGTAAACACCGTTTCCGCTCAAGGCAGTGAAATCATTCTTGCATTCTGATCCGACGGCAGAACGTGTGCAATGTGCATATTATGCATCTATCGCAAACATATTAAAATCTTTCATTTCCTTTCTTCCCTCATTAACATTTTTTAATTAATCGCCTCTCAACTGATTATTTTTGAAAGCGATATTATGTTTCAGCTTCAATTTTGCATGCCTGCTTGATTTTTACATAGATTTTAATTTTGAGCATGGGAGTTGAATAAGCATTATCGAAATTTCGGAAAAAATGGTTGCTGCATTTTATTTCTATTGGAGGCTGAGGGTGGTAAATATATGTGAATGTTTGACACATTGGCAATATATATGTAGGTACAATTGAAGAAGATGGAAGTAACCGGGCTGCCCGGGGGCTCAAGCGCGTGTCGAATTGCTAAATGAACAACAGCCATCAGAAGACTGCCTTGTGCCTTCCCCAAGTTCTTCCGTTCCATCCAGTCCCGTCACGTTCCATTCCATTCCGATTCGTTTATACAGGTCATCCAAGGTCCGGGATACTCAAGCAATTTACTTTTGAAATGTACGAGACAAGAGGTAGGTGGTGGTCGTTGTTTGAAAAAAACCTACGCGACCAACGTCATTTCCCACCCGGTCGTGAAATTAGTATCAGGTAATTGAATTACGCTAAAAACGTTGTGGGTACAAGCCAACACGGCCAAGAACCAATCACGATCTGATTTTACCTCATTTTTTTTCTCATGATGAATTGTCTGCCACTTCATGTTTTCTCTATTTATTGGTTAGACTAACAATTCTTATCAGAAGTTCTTCAGGAGAAGTTCTTCCTGTTTTGTATCCGATTTCATGTAAAGCATTTTCTTCCGTAGAAATTAACTCTAATAAAACTTGTTTGATTTAAATATCTCATCAGCTTGGGGACTCATCCACTCTAATAGAGCTCGTAACTCGCTGAGGTAAATTAATAATAGAGTAGTATGGCGAAAGTCAGCCGTCAGTGGATTATCCAGTATTAACCATTACTATAAAATATCATACTGAGGTGCCACTTATTAACCCACATCACCTCTCTTTGAGATAAATCTCGTTAGATGGGCTGATCTCGTGAATATTATAATATAACCACAACATGAAATATATAATAACATTTATACTTTCTCTTGCATTTCTATTTACAATTCCTCGATCCTCGTTTTGTCTCGGCTAGGAAATTTACGTCGTGGAAACCACAGGCTTTTTAATAAAATCGAGCGTAACTAAACACGATTCAGACCTTTTGCGAAATCAGTTTTTCTGTGTGTTGAGTATATTAATTGCATACTAAAAAGTAATTCACGATGGATTTATTGCTTGCCAAGAATGCGGAGAGAGAATTTCAAAACTATATAAAAGAAGAAGGAAAATATTTTACAAACGTGTCTTTCGTTAGTAAGTTGGCAGCCTCAGAAAACACACGCCTCAGAAATTGAAAACGACAGGTAGAGCTTTCATGATTGTTTGAAGAATATTGATTATTTGTAATATATAGAAACTGTGTTGTATATAGACTTTCTTTCTTATTTTTTATGTGTATTGAAAAGAAGCATTATACAATAGAATAGCTGCAGGAGTCTATATGTGTTAAGAATTCAGTGGCGACTTCATCCAGGCGTGTTTGAGAGTTGTAATTTGCATATATACAAGACAAAATGTCATCGTCTGACGTTTTCTTCTATACTCCTGACATGTATATAAACTCTATGAGGCATTATGTGAAGCAAGGCTGATAATTTATTTTCTCTTTCGAAGATCTCTTTAGAAAGTATATTTTTAGGAATTAAGAATATATTATACAATTATTTGTATGCAATTATTCGTAAGTGGTTAATTATTTATTTAAAGAAACATTTTATTGACGTCAAAGTTTCTATGAAGCGAATAACATTATCCTGAGACTGAAAATAATTTGAAAAAGTCTAAAATCCCACGGTAACTTACAAATAAATCAGAAAATAAAATAAACAAAATTTATGTCAAAAGAATAGCTTTGAAAAGGTCACGCGACGTTGCTTTAAAAAAATACGCTTCCATTTCGCGGTCGATATGAATTGGCAGTCCAAAGGTTTTGACTTGAGAGACGAATCTCTCAACAATGGCGAGAAAAAAGGAAAGACGGACAGAACCAATTCTCGAAAGGACTTGAGATATCTGAAGGAAAGAGAGAGGTGGGGCGGGGAGAAGGAAATAACGAAAAAAGGAAGAAAATTCTTTGAAAAAAAGAAGAAAAAAAGAAAGGGAGGTAAATTTCCGATAGGTAGACCACCAGGACGATGGCTCCCACGCGAGCAGAATGTGACTTAAAGAAGAAAGCCGCATTCTTGAAAATTTTTTCATTTTAACTTCAACGTCGGATTAGCGATCAGGCGCGAAGCTACCGATCCGCTTCCATGGTTCAACAGGTTAATAGCAAAAAACACTTCCGAACCCTACGAATAGCTCGATGCCTCAAACTCAGACCATGATCTGATGCTGATAGTTAACTTAGCCTGAAGTTCCTGTCGTTATGCGTTTCAGAAGAACTCGATGCAGAGATAAAACAAGAATCGAGTGCCAATTGTGAAGCGGAAACACTTGTAGAATGTTTTCCAGGTATCGGGATTTTAAGATCAAACCGACAGGGAATAAAGCGAGTCCATCGTGATTCAACCCCCTGAGCAGTGAGCATCAACATTTTATAGTTCTCAGTGATGCTTTTATTTATCGATACTGAGATCAGACATCAATTATTTAAATGGATTGGTTTCAAAGAAAAGTCACTGATGCAATCACTGATGTGGGAGATTGGGGTTTTTTGATTAGGTACTCTTTTCGTTTATTATGCAAGATATAAATAACAAATCTTCTCTCAAAATCAATTCTTTATGAAACTTTTTCCGATATATAGTTAATGTATTCTATCCCCTCGTTAAGCTCATCCGTTTTTTCACTGTTCAGAAACTTATGGAAATTGTTCTTCGCTGTATTGATTTGTGTCCTATAATGAGACGTTCCTATAGAAAAATGATTATTTCAAAACTTCCCTCCTATCTCCATAAAAGAAAAAAACTGCATTAAAAGCATCATGGGATTAACTGTCTAAAAGTTTAGCTGTATCAGTGAAAAGAGTTCCATTGAATCAAGAAAACATTGTCCTACACAATAGAATACATTCTTGACTGAAGGAAAATGTACTCAAGTAATTTGTGTTGTGCATTAAAAAAATTTCTGAAATCTGAAGAAGTTAGTTATTTCATGGCAACATATACTTAATTTTGCGGGACATGAGAGAGTGACGAGGCAAAAGTTGACTTGATTCCCTTTACTGCATGCTCTGCCCTTCAAGTGAACAAAAACTGTAAGAGGGCGGGATCCACTGATGAGCTGATAACTGGCTGTGAATAATTTAATAGATATTGTGTCTCCTCCCATACATCTTAGCCCTTCTCGGTCGTCGTGTTTCTTTCTCCTCCGCGTATCTCGCGGCCTCTCTTTAAACGCGATGTCCCGACTTTTTATCCTCTATTCGGTCGATTAATTTACCCAATATCACCATGGTAATAACTTTCCCCTCGTTGTTTTTCATCCACAGCCAATGAAATCCTCTTTTGCAGCCGTGTACGTCTAAAAATTGTTGGCATATTCAGATTAAAACCCCATGCGTGCCTTTTAAACGACACATAGTTGCGGATAATGTGGCAATTATTTTGGTACATTTCTTCTTTACTGAATTTAATGATTTACCGCAGTTTCATTGACTTTCAGCTTTCTGTTTATGGAACTTCTTCATTTCGTGATTTCGCTTTATTCTATAAGTGTAATAATAATAAATAAGTGCAATAATAATAAATAATTTAAAACCGTAAAAAAATGTACATAGTAATGTAAACTGTTGATGTTTATTCGTCTGAAAATTGACTGATTTGATCTTTTCAGATACAATAATAAATTTTCGTATACTTGCTGTAACACCGAATCAGACCGTGAAGGAAAAACTGCAGTAGATAAAGTCAGTAAAATCCGTGTTTGGTCAGACAATCTTACACGACAGGCCGCTCATTACGTGTACTCTTGAAACTAACATATAATTATTCCATAGTAGAATAATTTTAAAACGCTACATCGTCTACATTAATAGTACACTTAATAACACGTTTTTTAAAATTTATTACAGCTTTTTATAAACTGCAGCTGATGCATTTGTCTTACCATAAAAGGATATTATTGCTAGCTTACAAAACATAGTTGGTAAAACAAAACTCTGGTAAAACAAAACATAAGTAAAATAAGCCGAACTATTATAACAAGATTTTTTTTAATACTCATGACATACTTAAGTAATAAGTAATCATACTTTTAAGTAGTTTTGTGGTGATGTAGCAATAAGCAGGTATAAACAATTTCTCTCTTGAATGCATCACTCTATTTTCAAATTCTCAAGAAATTTCGAAGCATTCCAGAGGAAGAAGACTCTGACTAAGTACCGGTCAAATAAAAATGGTAAACGAGAAAGTAATATCCATCCTAAAACAACGAGGCGATCCAAGAATGGCGCCATGTTGGTAATCGTGAAAACTCGCTTAACTCCCCCTCTTTTTCCTCATTCCAAGCAAGTAGCTAAAGTACAGACGAGAGAGCATCTCGATCGTCTCTCTTGTTAGAGCCGCGTAATTTGCTTCTTTACGAGTTGCCTCGTCCGATTGGTTGCTTCAACTACGGATTTCTCTCCCATTGGAGAAGGAGTGACTCGAGGGGTAGGATCGTAAAAAATACATTTGCAGAGTCGCTAGTAATGCCGCAGAGAAAACGCATCGACCATTAAAGTGTACCTTTACGAGCGCTCTGCGCGTTTTAACCACTAAGTAACGATAATTGATATCGTACGATACCTATACCCAGTTTGTTGTGGGATACATAAGTAACTTTGGAGTCCATTTTGCACGTAGTAGATTACGCAGCAAAAAATTCGATTGCTCTAGTTTATGCATGTTTATGAAGAAAAGAAAGTTTTAGTGGAAGTATGAAATTGATACTCAAAGCACTGTTAACATGTCTTGATTTTTTATGTAACACATTTCTGGATAATAATAAAAATTGGTCTGATGATGTGTAGTTTCTGGCCTGGGAGTGTCGGCCCGCATAAAACAAATTCAATTATTTAAAAGATCAGCTATATCACACTGCGGGCATAATCTAATTTGCAATAACTGTCCCGAGTAATTACTTGGAAATTTAATGTTTATTACAATCCTAGGATATTGAAAGTACTATGATTAGCACCTCATCTGGATCAGATCTAACATTAGAACCATCACAAGAGGATATAAAATACAGTTTCCTTATTTACATATTCAGTTAAGCACATCAGGCGTTTTAAATGAAAGTAATTTAATTTTTTTTTCACTTGAAATGTACCTGTGGGTATGAGATTAAAATGAGTGATGTGCAAATTAGATTTCAATACGAGAGCAATAAATACGATGCAATTTGATATGAATATCCAACCCTTTTTCCATGATTCAAGTAACATTCAAAATCCTCGCCTATTCACGTTTATGCATAATATTAATATATTGGTCGCGTGCTTCAACCAGAAGCGATGAAAAGTTCTGTTTATTAAAATGACAAGATAATTTCACACGACGTTTATCACGCGACTCGGAAGAACAGCTATTCACAAGTAGATACCAGCATACGATATAATTACTCAGCGTAAGTGCACCTGGCTTACGAGGGAGCTAATATCTTGTTGGGATAATATATCGTGATATACGTTAGAGCAACTTCCCGTGCAGATATTTCTAAACCTGGCCCAGATCAGTGATGAAACACAGCCCGACTGGGGACGGACCTGAAAACCTGATTCCTGATCAGGGCCCGGCCGGGACGTGTGTTTCATTCCCGGTCTAAAATCCCCCTATATCAGAATATCTCTCAGAAAATCATCTCATCAGAAAAGCTCTCTTCTTCAAATATTTCCCCAAACATTTGGTAACGAAAATTCCCAAATTGCTTTCGAGGAATATTTTACTCGATCCACATTATAGGAATTTTTCCCAAGATTTCCCAAAATTAGGAAAATTCCCTAAACAATGGTAGGTATTGTTATTCAATTTCCTAAATTTTATAGAAAATGAGGCATTTTCTGCCCGGATATGAATAATAAAAATTGTCTTTATCACTTGACGACTTTGTAAAAAAAACTTGTGAAACTGAGATACGCCAATGTTAGAAAATGTCGAACACACGAAATTACCTGAAACGAATGAAGGATGTAATTATAAAATCAGCAAACAAGAAAAAACGCAGATGAGTCTTGAAAGTGTGTTTTTAACGATATATATATACGTTATGCAAGTCAATGATGACCTTATACCGGCCTAAAATTTACGTGTACACCTGTCTCGTGCAACGGTAGCAAAGCTATTATTGTTTGTCGTAAAACAAAGTTATACCTATCCGTGGTACAAGTGGTATACATATCCATTTTGCATGCACATATTGCACGCCAGAGCTTTCTCCACAATATATCCGCGAAGTCGAACTACAAGTTATACATTTACTTACGTGCATATATGTTTCTAAGGAAAATTGCGTCGACTTTGTGATAATTATTATGACGGCACCTTCCGCAACTGATTTTACGGTTAGATAAATAACAATCACTTTTAAGGCACATAATGAGTGTATGAAACTAAACGTAACGAGTTACGTTCAAGAATTTCACTAAAGAGAAATATGTTTTTTTTTTAATTTTTTCCCACGCAGGTGGTAAAAATTTTTCAAGACATTTTGAAATATTGCGAAATACATCTGAGGATAAACATGAAAAAATGACATGAAGCTTCATTTTTTGCCACTTTTCTTTACTACTTTCTTTTACCATTTTAATTTACTATGTCTTTCCCTTTCCTTGCACCATGATTTCCCTTTACCATTTCCCTTTAACATGGAGAGGATGGACTTGAAGAAGGTGTAAAAGGTTGGATAAAGGGGGTAAAATGGCGCATATGGGAGGGTATATATAATAAGTAAGGGCAAGAGGGATAGATATAAGTTACTAGGAGGTGGTGACGAGAGCGAAAAAGAAAAATAGGGAGACAGAGGGAGGTATATAAGAATAGTGAATTAAGAATAGTGAATTAAGGGGACAATTTGAGGCACAAATAAAGAGATAATATGAGGGAAAAGATGAGCCAGTTTAATCATGGTTTATTAGTGGGAGGGGGGTTGTTATGGGGATAATGAAACAAGAGAGCGACTTAGCTGTTGATTGAAAAATTATTTTGGAAAACGATGGAAGGAAAATGATTTGGTGAACCAAACTGAAATATAAACCTTGGAGAACATGTATACATGTATATATTGTATGTACATACTAATGCAGATGGCAGTCATTAAAATAATTTAAGGAAATTAGAAACAAATGTTTCTGAGAAGTAAAATTGATGTTTTTACGATTTACTAAATTGCTCAGAAGTGTGGAAACATATTAAATAGATTTCAAATTGTAGAATGATGAATATAGGGTAGAGACAACATTTTTCTTCTTATTTTTCTCTTTCTGCCTCTCTCACCCTTCAAAAATTGTTCGTTTTTCTCTCCCTGTTCCTCCTCTCGATCCCTCTTTGGAGAGAATATATGATACCTTCCGACCTTCCGATTCGCTGCTGGTACCAGATAGGCGTTTCCATTTCAAGACTTGGTGTCCACCTCCATTTGCCAGTAACGTAACGTTATAGCCAGGATCCCTTTTGTCATTCTCTCTGTATTTTTTTTATAACAAAAGACATAGAAAATACAAATGTTTTTCAAAAATATCCGCTGATTCTTTTATGAGAGTCTTGCAACATTTGGATGGAAAATATTCGATTTGAATCGGAAAATACGATAAAAAATACATTTTTTTTAGTCAAAAGATAAAAATTTGTATTGAAAGGAGTGTGTAAAAATTTGGAATATTTTAAAACTTTTATGTTGTTTGTGTTGTTTTTAATAGACTTACACATTTAATAATCTTAATAATAGATTTAAAATTTTTTCTGGAAAAATATCTATGATCAATTCTTATCATATTTTGAGTACAATGGCTCCTATCCGAATACGACCGTGCCAAGTGTTGCTTAACTTAGATGATCGGATGAGAAGCCTTAAACAATTCCATCTGCCCAGGCAGACGTTGATGATGTTCATAAAATTTAATTTAGCCGCTGTAAGTCTACGGAAATCTTTGTGGGATTTGTGTGACAAAGGTTAATTATTTAAAGAACTAGTTGTTAATAGCACTTCTGTTATATTAAATAATTGTGTGTCATGCCTCATTTTATGTAACGTCTTTTCTTTATAATAATGTATTAAAATTCAATATTCTACAGACTTAAAATACTTTAAATATAGCTTATTAAACCACGTTTCATACTCTTAAGGAAAGTAGATATGATACACTTTAATACTCAATAAAATCGTTTAAAATATAGCAACCCTTGAGACGAGATAATGAAAATGTAATTTGAAGAACTGAAAGACAATTTGAAAAATTACTGTAGTTTTGGATTGGTTCATTTCATTTTAAAAAGAATGGAGAAAGAATGGGATTTCTAAAGAAATAAAATCAGATCAACTGGGGATTGTGCGATCATAATATATTATTTCTCTTTTACATAATATGAATATAATAATATCCCTAGATGGGCTTCGCGCGAAATTGTCGACATCATCATAATAACTGTATTAGATTTGTATATATCTTATATTTAAAGTTTGAAGATTCGATAATGACAGGGTTTCCACAGAACAACAGGAAATACTCTCAACGAATAAATTGTTTATCATACAATGATAAAATTACAACTTTACGTATTATGGATAATGTAAAATGTAATGTTTCAACAACATCTATAGGCACTATATGATCATATTTCGTCGAGGGGTTCATTTTATTATAGGACGCAAAAATCGTAAAATTTATAAAAGACAGAGCACACATTACGAAGTCGGAATGGAATTAAATCTTTTAAACCCTCATCTTTAAAGAAATTTCCCAAAGGAACTTTTCTTAATGTAAATTATTACTAAAAAAATTGAATTTTATGTAATTAATAAATTACATAAAATTATACAATATATTATATTCTGAAATGTATTTTCTTAAATGTTATATAAATTTCCAGATTGAAAAGAAAAATTCCAGAACGACATCGCATTTTGTTTAGTCTTGCCATGAAAAATATAGAAAAAGATATGTTCGCAAAAATTTGTGAAATGTTTAAATTAAAATCTACTGTTATAATGAGTGACGGAATCAAAATGACGGAAGAATACGAATAAAGCAAAAGGATATCGAAAATTCCATCGCTAGTGATTGGATTTTGATTTCATTCAACTTATCTTTAAATTATGTAGATATCTTAATTGACAAGAACTGCTTTGTAAATGTTGTATAAATCATTTTTCTAATCAGAGCCAAGAAGGACCTATTCTGATCCTTTCAAATTACTTTCTATTCAATTATCTATTTTTAAATTAGCTATTTGTAATTCGTTCTTTCAATTTTTTAAATAATTTACTTTGAACTACTTTCCAATGACAAATTTCGACTGAAGACGAAATGTATTTGAAAGCAATGTCCTAAATAATTATCCTAAAAATTATACAAGACAATAATCACAAAAGTAGCATTTTATTCGCTAAAATCTTATAAATAATAACTTTTATAGCGTAATTTGTAATTGTACTCCTGGTTGTAACTGTTAATTCCAAAATTAGTTACTTATAGATTAATTTGAATCTTTAAATCAATTTCCAAGAACACAATCTTTGAAAATGACTAAGTTCCAAAATAATACCGAAAGAAATAATTACGAAATAAGATAATTACAAAACTGAATTTTATCGTAAATGTCAAATAAAGAGTTCAGTTTATACGCAATTAAAAGTGCTTACTTTTTAAGCTTTTTAAAAATAATTGATAATTTATGAATAAAAAGTAATTTGTGACCTATAATATCTTAGCCCTGTTAAAAAAAACTACATAGACTGTTAACGCTATGTCCCTCGTAGATTGTGCTTCAGAATACGTATATTTTATGTAATTTTTGCTTAGCATTCACAGCCTATTAATCAATATAATCAATATTATTGTGATTGCGCTGCCGTCTGTTTTTTTCTCTCATTATTATTATTTATCATCAATATATCATAAAATGATTATCGCTATACATAATTATTACAAACAACACATTCACTTTCATATCTGCAAGCATTTTTATCATTACGAATTATGCAAAAATCTAGGCATATAATCTATCAACGAATAGAAACTTGGCCTAAAGTATATACTGTATATATTACGGCGTGTAATAGAACCTTCAAGTCATGAAAATGCAAACAGTCGTATATTTTCATGGCAGCAAATGTAAATTTTCCAATAGAAAATATACTTTTCAGGGAAATTTTTAAATAAAACAAAAAGGCTGTGCATTCTGCAAAAAAAAAAAAAGAATTATTTCAATTCTTGTTAACTAATATGTGCCTATCATATTTTGCCCTATTTTTGAAGTGGCTGAACCCTTCAAGTACTCTGAACAATTTTGTTTCAAACGCCAAATCCTATTATTTTTTATCTTTTTTTAAAATGTATTTTTTTTATAATTTGCATATTTTAAGAATTTTAAATATATACTAAATCCACCACGATATTAATAATCCGAATTAAATTTGTCGCCAATAAAAAAAAATGTCTTGTAAACAATATTCGCACAATTAAAAACATTATGTAAAAAATCCCAAACTAATTATTCTTAGAAAATTTTCGAGTAAAGCGCATTTCAGTCACAGGTAATATTCTTTGATTAATAACTTTAACAAATAATTTAAAACCCAATGACAGTAGTTTTAAACCTTTCCAATGATAAAAAAATTAGTATCTTGTATAAATAATTATATAAGTTTTCTTACAAAGAAAGAAATTCGAAAACTACGTGCTACTTCGATTGTGTTTCCTTGAAAAATTTAAAACTAGTCAAGTCGTTTGAAATATAAAAATCTCCTTCAAAATCGATACATAGATATACGAAAATACGTGTCCACAAGGGAAGCCTGCTCGTTGAAATATAATTATGTACACATAGTACCATTTTGACACACGTGATATCGACATTAGTGAAATAGCCATTAAGATAAATAGGACTTAGGTGAAAAATTACACAAAGTTGGTGTTCATAGTGCGAAAAAATTGGTGCTATACTTTCATTTGGTATAAATATCAAAAATCTATATAAAGATCATTAAAATCTTATAAAAAAGCAAATATAATTAACATTGAGAAAAGGATTAAAGAATTCGAAAAATAGGGTTTACTTACAGACAAACAAAAAATTTGTCTAAACTCTTTCATTTTTGGTATGAAAGTATAAAATGCTTTTCGATATTAATTGACCAATTACTTATTTAATTAATTAATCAATGGTTTAATCTCGTAGACTGAAACTAAATGAGGCTAATGGATATCTGGAAATCCATTTTCTTGATTCCAGAAAAAAATGCATCTCAGATAAAATGAGGCCTTTTTGGCTTTATCTTAATTATTTTTTTTTTTTTTATAACTAGAGTAGTTTAGTAAAGATTTTAAACTTTCTTCCTTTTATAGTTTATACCACTATTACTCGTATTTACCGAACTTCGTTTGGCTTCCGTTGTGCCAACGTATCATCGATTCGAAATAAAAAGCGGAAAATAGACTTAGTTCTCTAGCGTTACTGAAGAAGGCTTTTGCTAGCAGAGACGTCTTCTTGATTTTCGTTCGAATTTCGGAGTCTTGATGAGGATCCTAGAAATTAAAATCTCCTATCACACAAGTGGTATGCATCTGAGAAAAAATATTGCAGCATTAATCCTTCTGCTCGTCACTAATTTAATTAAATTACCAAACTCGTTTAATTTCATTAATATAGTATTTAATTGAAAATGTTAGTATTTTTACCAGATGACTCTGATCCGAAAAAATGTAATTTAGGTTTGAAAAGAGGAGCAGAAGGATTAATGGAAGATTTTATCAGTTGATTTATTGTAAAGTTCACATCATTTCTAATTTTAACCTTTTTATAACTGTGTACCCTTATAAGAAGATATTTCTTTTTCTCCTGAAAGCTTCCCAAAATTGTTTAAAAATTAAACGTTAAATATTGAATACCTAAATCAAATTTAGAAGTATTCGAAACAAACGGTTTAAAAATTCTAACTTTATAAATGAGCGAAGATTTCAGATTTTAACTTTTTTCAATTACAAAAAATTACTTTATATTGCAAGCGTTCGAAATTAAAATATTAAAAATTTAAAACATTTGCAATAAAATTGGCAAAACAAATAGAGGCCATATACTATAAAGAGGAACGCAAATGTCAACAATTCAACGTTATAATTTTAATTATTATCTTTGAATAATCCGATTGTTAATAATTACTAACAAAATTAGGATATTAAAATATCTAAAACGTGCAAATTATTGTGGTTAAACAGGCAACTTAAGTATTTAAAAAATTATGTAAAATGCCATTTCGGAGAAAGCAAAACAATGTTGTTTATAAATATAGAGCAAGTAATTAATGATTATAGAAAGAGCCATGATTCCAATTTCATTAAAATTCGATAAAAAAAAGTCTCATTAAATTGTAAAAATAGTTCAAGAAGGATCTATTTAGTGTAAATCTACAGATGAAATATTAGTTGTAAAAGAAACTAAATCTAAAACATCTAAAAATTGTCCATTTATAAAATTTAAAATAAGAAGGAAGAATAAAGGAGCAGAGAATAAAACTAGTAAATAAGAAAATATTAAAGTAGCTATCTTGAAAAATATAAGCAATACAAGAAAGAAAAAGTTTTTGTGCAGATATAGCAGGGTTAAAGATCTCAATTGAAATCATTTCCTTTTTTTAAACTATTAATTAAAGGAATAACCTCGTTGGTTGTTATGGAATTTTAAAATTCAAATGAAAATTGAATTAGTCTCCATTTTTTAAAAGGTGAAAAATTATAAAGTACAGCAAAGAAATGGGCAAAGCAAAAATGCAAAGCAAACCCGAAATACAAAACAAACAAAAAGCATCAATCATATGTATTTGTATAAATTGAAGTACTGTTTTATATTTGTTTGTGTTGACAAATGCGTTTCTTGTAATGATAAAAAATTTTACTTTTATTTCATAATCCCTATTTTTAGTTTATCTCCAGTGCAAAATACAAACAAATCAAATGAAAAGATACGTGAAATTAATATTATAATATTTTACATTTTTAAATATACTTTTACTGTATATATTTTTTAATTCTTTAATAGGTGTAAAATTGTAAAAGGTTTGCTAATAACAACCAACTTCAGTCTTCCGCTAAAAAATGCCGGTTAATAATTGTATATAAATTATTTTACATTAGTTTTGAGTCAATAAAAAGATGCTGATCACACATTGCAAGAGACACAATGACAATAGCTATCAACGTCTGGTCCTACAAAAAAGCGGGTTTCTCCATGCGAGGATAAACTAGCGAAGTTTTTGCATTAAATTTACGTGTTTCGTCAGCTTACCTATCCTATTCGCTCAGTACTGGAAGAAGGGACCTTATCCGGCAAAGGTCAAAAGAAAATAGTATTAAAATTGTGTAAAAATTAAAAATACGTGTTGCGTTGTATTACCTGTGTGTCTTTCATGCATGTGTTTTTTATCAAAGAATTTCTTGTGCTTAGATTAAGTTATTCTTATTCCTGATTTTACTTTGTCACAATTTTAATTCGTATTTTTTAATTTTAAATGTCTCTTTTTAATTGTAATTATATAAAAATTCGGCACAAAATATTCTAAAAAGTGTGAACGCAAATTTCATTAATTAATTTGTTTAAAAATTTGTAAAAATATTTTAAATCATAAAAATTGTTCTAAAATTGTAAAAATGTATACAAAATGAGTGACGAAATGAGAAATTTGTTTAGTGAAAAATTCTGTTGGAAATAAATTACAAAATTATATTTCATGACGATTATCTTTTGAGGATGAATTCAAAAATTAGCTGAATATTGTGAATAAAGAATCAAGTCAGACTCACATTTCGATGTTTTGAATGGTTGAAGATGGACACATTGTCTCGACTTTCACGTGACAATGCTTATGGCATTTCATTAGACAATCCCTACATTCGTAACCCTGTTTTCCCAACCTTCGGGCCAGAGTTCTTTTGCAAACTTGACACACGGTACCCCTGAAACCAAACATAAAATATTTAAAATTAAAATATTACTTAAAAATTACATAAGAATGAATTAAAAAAGAATTTCTATTTTACCCTGGTATGTGCTTCGCAATGAAAGTGTGATCGTTGAATATGTGCAGTTTTGTTCCCTTTTTCCTCCATTTACTCTTTTGTGCTAGGGATAGAGGCACGAGGTAGTGTCTGAAAAAATAATTCAATATTTTTGATACCCTAGAAATATTGATCAAGATAAATAAATTAAGAAAAATATTTAAAAAACTAAATTTACTTTGTGATTCCATTCTCCACAGTTTCCAGAATTAATGTTGAGGCTTCGTTAACGTAAGTTCTAGTAGAAGTTCCACTGATGGCTGAAGCTTCACTTAAACTTGATCTTCTGGAGTGTTCTTCTCTTCCTGGTACCGATAAGGTGGCTGTAATTTTCACTAATTGTTTCACTCATGCAACACACTCGGGTGCATCAAACCAATTGAAGAGTTTATGAACTCATAAATCATTTTTTAGGACATAATTTAATTATACATATTTTATTTCCAATTAAATATATCCATACTCTTCAATTAAAAAGAAATGATTCCAAAATAGGTATTTTTGTCAAAAAAAAAAAACCTATCTACTTGCAACTATATAACTGTCACTAAATAGCTTTCTATGCGCGATAGTAAAATTAATTAAAAATCGACTCTTTCCTCTTTGATTAAAATTTATCTACCAATCTTAATAGACATTCTTAAAGCAAAAAAAAATCTGCTTGGAAGATAATCTTTACATCAGAGTAAAGAATCATTTTTTAATCAATTTCAAGCTATTTCTGTCCAAGAAGAACTTACCACAAATTAGTAATAACGAAGGTTCAGGAAGCGTGCAAATGTTATATTAAATTACTTCAAAAACGTCTATAGGTACTTTTCAGTTCCTTATTTGAAAAACTTAAATAGTATACCTAAACTACTATAATCCTAGAAAAATTTGATGAGCGTTCCAAATTTATAAATGAATTATTTGTTTAGTAAAAAACCTACCAGAACCTGGATCTCGAGCTCTATCAGCAGAGATCGATCGAGACTGTGCTTCCTCGTGATTTGCATCTCCATCAGGACCCACTGATCGACTCCTGGTTTTCGATCTTGACAAACGCTTCTTTATGGTCCCAAAGAAATCTCTTCGTTTTCTTCTTGGTCTTCCCCTCTCTGTAAAAATAAATTTAAATAATTACAATAATATTTTGCAATCTTTAGAGACTTACTTAGTACACTTTAATGATTTTGATTTTACAAAATGCAATAAATACCTCGGAAACTTTCAGAAGTGGATGAATTAGGTGTACTTTCTTGTCCCGATGTGAAGTTGGAATCCTTGTTAGTCCCAGACTGCGAACACATAGTAAAAATATATAAATTTTCAATTAAATGACATTCACAATACACATTCTTGTATTTATTTTATTGTATAATAATAAATTAGATTAGAAAAGTTAAAAAAAGTCAGTTTCGAAAAAGAATAAAGAAAGTATTTTCTACGTAATAAGCTTAACATAGTTTTATATTTTCACAAACTTCACTTTCAAGCTCAGTTAAAGAAACTTTCACTTTTTCATTTTTTAACCAGATACAAAAATAAAATTACCTCCGAGGAAATCTCCTGCCAGCTTCCATTTTCAGTCAATGTTACCTGTCGGATTAGTAAACACACAACACTCAAAATACAATTAATAGTGTGGACAAGGATACGAGATGTGAATACTACATATAAGTAACATTCGACTTGTGTCAAACACAGTGAAATAAAAAAATTTTGAGTTGTATTTTGAGGAATTCAAAAAAAAAAATCAATTTAGTGCAAGCTGTTAGTTGTTTTGAAATAATAGTGTTGTGCATTTTGAAAGGATGCTTTTTAATGTCTTTTTTCATTGTCTTTCTTTTAAATATATTGGTAAAAATTACAGGAAAACATTCAATTCAATGTTTTTAAATATGAAAATAGAAAAGAAAACATCTCGTTTTAATTTTAAGCAAATATATAATACAAATAATAAAATAAAAAGTTTACATTTCCTTCTCTATTGATTGTAGAATTCCTTTTTCTGGAAAATAGTACAAGAGATGATTTAAAATGAATGGAGTAAATTGTAGTTGATTTAAAAATTTGTATGCATAAGAAATGAATCTGATATCTACATATATAAGTGCTTACATTGATTTACATTTTACAATATCAAAGTGAAATTAGAGATAAATTTGCATTTAGAATGGAAATGAAGTGATGTATTATTTTTTGCTTGACGCAGTAAGAGAATATCGAAAATGAATTGGGGGTCTTACCTTGACGACGTGACGCTCGGGTTGCTAAAAAAGTCAAAGGAAAGGCCACACTTTAATAGCAGATCGTACAAATGGTACTTCGTTAGTTTGGCAGCTTTTACGAGGTCGTTACCTTTTCCAGGGTTAACGAGAGACTCGAGCTACCCTTACCCTTTGCTGGCTGTGGACAATCAGAGTTCCCTTGTTTCCATTGGTCTGCCCAGTTCGGTACGGAGAGTCCATCGTGTTCCCATTGGTCAGGAAGTCTGTAAAAATTTTAATTTTTAGTTAACTAGACCGATGAAAAAATAATTAAAATTGTTTAAATTTACCTTTAGGTTTTACAATGAATATTTCTCATTTTAAAATACCCTCAAAACTATTCAAACTTTATCCCCTCTAAAATTTAAAAAGTCTCAAACATCTAATTCTCCAGCTTTAAAAAACTTAAATTCAAAAATCAAACTCAACCTATTAAAATAAAAAAATATTTCACATGCTGGTTTCTCAAAACATCGAGTATCTTCAAACGAGCACGAGCAATCTAATAATAGTCTAAAACCCACGCACTGACATAATTATTTTCCAAACATATTTCGCAAATCAAATAGGTACCTACACTAAAAATGAAATTTGAGTTTAATATTACAATTGACATTCAAGTTATTATATAGAAGACTGTTTATAACAGGGTTGGAAAATATTAGGAAACGTGATTTTCTAATGACTAAAGGTTAGTTACCCGTTGGCACGAGTTTCTTTTCTACGAGGAGAATTTGGCAACAATCGCATCCGACGATTTGTAGGTATGCACCTTCTCTGAACTACACCTGAACGTAACTTAAGAATTCGAGTTCACCATGTTCACATCCACAAACTAACCAAATAAAATGTGTGTAGTCTAATCTTACATGTACACAAAAGAGACTTGATGTTTATCAACAACTTGTACGATCGTAGCCAAAAGTTATGAAATTCTAGAATTTAGTATTGGACACGTGAACTTGTGATAGGAGCTCATTTTCAATCAAACCAATCGACTTTAAGCTAGCGAAAAAAGTGAACTAAAATTGTTGTTAATAATTCTAATCAGTGGCAAAACTATTGCTAATTAGATCCTAACAGTCACCAAAGCTCCAACCGAAAACCCAATAGAACCAGTTACTCACCAACTTATTTTTATTTCCTAGACATTTAATTCATCGATCTCTAGATTCTATTTAATTTTCGATTCTCTAACCTTCTAAAGAATTCAATTCCAAACTCTCACAGCTTCAATAAATCTGATAATTATACTGGGTGCAGATATCCGAACAAAATTAAATGCCATTTTTTTATTTCGTTCAAATATTGCAAAAATTTAAATTAATTTAGCTAAACATTACTTTGGATAGAAAACGTTAATTTCGTTAGGATTCTTAATTACGTGGTAGTAGAGGTCGCAGAGAATAAATGATACTATTTTGGAAGAATATCTAGCAGTCGAGCATGAGAAAACCTCTAAGTGGAAAAAAGGAGAGCTAAAAACGATCTCTACAGGTGAATACACACATGAACGATCTCAAGGGTAAACACCTTTCATAGAAATAATCGGTAATTACCCCCTGCGGACTCACTGGTAGTGTCGTACAAGATAAGAGTGCTGTTACCATTGTTGTAGTTTAAACTATTGCTGCTCAGGAGATTATTGGTTGGGCTGTACGTCCTCGTCGGTGAAACTGGCTTAATCGTTTCCTTCACTTTGTAAGGCTTGGACCCAATCTGCGGCACCTCTGCACCCTCGATGAACAAAAACTGCAAATTTTCCAATTTAAACGATTTTCTAAATAGTCTATTTGTAAAATAATAAATAAAAAATTAACAAACCTCTACAGTAAGGGAGCCAGTGACTTCATCTTCTTCATATGGTTTCGCTTGGAGAGGAATAATCTGTCTTTGACTAGGATTTGCCAAAAGTTCTTCTATTCCAACAATTCCCAAACCTAAAAATCTGTTTGATTTATTCACATGGTCGAATAATTCTAGAAGCACTTCAGACGTGTTTTTGCTGACGTCGCTGAAAATTGAAGGAGGCAATTTTGAGAATTTAATCCTCTAGTTTGTAATTTTTCTGTAATACTAATTGTTACTTACAAAAGAAAAGCTTCTTCCCAAATGGGATGAGTCGTATCCTTTTTGATAGAAGTCTGATTTTTTTGAGGAGGTTCATCCAATTCTACGACACAATAAGGTTCTCTGCAACCTTGTTGACCTCCTAAGTCTGTGGCTTTGACTATTTTAACAAGTAGTCGTCTTTCTCCAGGCAAATATTGTTGTATCATGGGAGATGAGGAATGAAGATTAGTGTTTCGTTGATGCATAAGAGAATTTGACATGTGCTAGAAAGAAATTTTTCTTTAAAATCATTGTCGATTCAATTGAATCACTCATTATTAAATCTAACTGGTTCGACTAAACATAAAATGACTTTAATATTTACTAATACTGATTATTTTAGCATAGATTTAAAGAATTAAAATACTATGAACTATTAGGTACACTATTATTATTTTCATATCGTAATTTCTAGGAAAACCCTTGATTTATTTTTGCAGTTAGAAATGTGAAAAATACATAATAAGCATTTTTCCTGATATCTATAATTTTATGAAATATTTAATACTTGAACCTTAAACTTCAATCTCGAGTGGTTAATGAAGCACGAACTGCATAATAACAGACTGATAATATCAAGGAATATAAGTAGGTTAAATGTTAAATGACAATTTATCGATAAACTTACCATTGTATCATAATGACTCTGCAGTGAATAACCAGTCTGGTTGTGATGTTCCCGCCAAAGTCGAGGACAAGATGGATACTGAGATAAATTCAGGTGGACATTAGTCCCTCTTAAGGCTGCTACTACTATTTCGTTGACTACTTCTTGCAGATGACTTTCATTCAGGTCCTTTTTAATTGTACCCACTGTAGCTAATGATACTTTAACCTGCAGTAAAAAAAGTATTACTTAGAAAATCAAAAAACTGGTGTATTAACGAGACAAGCTCTTAACTTTTATCCTATAATCGTCTGAATCTGGTAATATTTTTATTTCACATCAATCTATTCCATTTCTATTGTAGGTGTTGATTTAAAATATGCAGCATGAACCAACCTCAGGCCACCCATCGCACTTTAAGTCAATAAGTAGTTTTTCTGTGATGCAAACGAGATTGAGACGAGCACGGAA
>JAUEJJ010000017.1:3827622-3853367 GCA_032164275.1 Synergus coniferae | reverse complement strand
CCGGTCGTACGTCCTTCTATATTATCAGTTTTCAATTGCGTATATATTTCATTGATGATATAGTTATTACATTACACAGCGTTATAATTGCCTCGATTACTATGTTTCTCTCGTGCTTAATCGCCGGTGTATATTTTTCACCATCACACGCGTGTGTTTCAAAAGTTTTAATCATAACAAACACTCTTAATACTCACAGTTAGGTCCATCGAAATCATTACCTACGTTTTCGAAAGCATTGCTCTATTGTATAAATGCGTTTAATACTAAACTGTTCTTGCGAACGGGGCTGTTTTTTTCTTTTTCACCGACGGACTGTGTTTCTTGAAATGTCTCACTAGCACATTTCAAATGAACGTTTAAAAACAACAGCCTCTAAAGTGGAATACTTAAGTTTCTACCTAAATGCAGAGTAACTCAATGAACGCTTCCTGCTAGTTGAAACCTTTTACGCATTTTTTGCAGATTTTAAACTTAAAGTACGATTAATGTTTTCTCAATTTTCATCAAAGCTTCAAAACCTGGCAAGAGGCGATGATTAAGTCTCGTTTATGCATTTGAACGCTTGGACAATGTGCAAAAGCCTTTTGTTAAAAACACATAGTATAAACAACTCGGCTTAAAATATCAGAACTGTGCTCATTTTCTCTAGGGTGAAAAAGTTTAAAACATTAGCCTTCTTCACTTTGACTTACGTTATTACAATCAGGCTATCTAACTCAGAAGATAATTAACAGAAATTAAAAAACAGTCAAGTAACTAGTGTTTAAAAATTAATTTACAATCTTTCATGTGGTTCGAATAAATGTTAAAAAGTCTATTTGTACAATTAAACGCTTTAAGCATCCTAACTTAGAAGAAAAACGCACAACTTATACGAAACATTTCGAAAAAGAAATGAGTAAGAAAACAAAGCTAAAATTTGTCCTCGCGTCGTTTGCACTTGCTTTACCCCCACATCGGCTTTTTTTTCAAAGTACAAAATAAATATAGATAAACTGGAAGAGCTGTACGAAATTCGTATATACAAAAGGACACATACAAAATAGATTAATAAGAAGTAGTTTTTCGAAAGTAGAATAATAGTTTTATATAAAATTACCGGGTCATGTACAAAAGAGGCACACCAAATACTTCGATCGTGTAAATAGAATAATTTTTTTTTAAACTTAAAAAACTGAAATATCTGTGTATCACACAAGATTAGTTAGTGTAATGTTTGATTTATCGTGGACTCAAAATTACAATCGCTCAAGCTTGACCACTTCCCAGCTATAGGGGATCGCAATTTTTGTTCTAGACTAGAAACTTTTTCATCGTCTCATGGTTTGAATTAATCATCAATCGATATGAACAGAAATATCACTAGAAACGAGTTTTCTCCCCCTAAATCATCTTTGAGCTGTGGTTAAGCTTGGAAACATTGTATAGTCAAATAGGTGGCCTTTACAAAACTTGTGCATCAAATATAGATCGATGAACCGTTTCATTAAAAGCGTCCTCTTTACCAGCGAGGACTTTGCAAGACTAACAATCTTAAGCATTTAACTCGCTATCGCTATTCTAATTCGTCGGAGAAACTGTTCGCGACGTGGGCGCTTACGATGAATCGCGGCGATTATTCATTAGGTCTCAGTCAAGTGGAATTGTTCCTTCTCTCAGTGTTATAATACAGCTTAAAAGTTGTAATAAATTGTAGACGAATTATCGAAATACTATCTCTATTGCTTGGCGTCGCACCAAACAAACATTACAAAATTCTAATAGTTAAACTTTTGTTCTCTGCCTAATAAACTACTACTTGCTCGCTGATGCAAGTCTTCAATGAATTAATTTCATAATTCAATTAAAAAATGTGACTCAAAAATTGCACAAGAAATACTTTTCGTCATTTAAGAGCAAGCAATACATAACTATAAAAGCAATTTCGTTTTACCAACTTTAATTTTACAATAATAATATTTTTCACTAAAATTGTCTCCGTCTGTACGAATCGCTCGGAAATGGTCTAGTTTTAGCAAAAAATATTTATTATTGCGAGCAAATGTTGGCGAAACTAAATGTGCTCTTATGGTAATTACCACATGCCCTTAATTCGAAATTGCATCTCTAATTTTTCAAGTCACAGTGTTTAATGAATTATTATATTAATTACTGGACTATTCAATTAATGATTAGATGGTGTATTGAACATTTGAACATGTGAAAATGTGAACTAATGACTTACTGAATGAAACAAAGAACTATTGTCTTAATGAATTAGTGAATTAATGGATGGACGAACGATTGTATAAGTACGTCGTACTCGTTATTAAAATGTAATTTGTATGACATGGTGATAAGTACGAAAATGGAAGTTATGCAGTCCGAATTCATAAAATCATTTTAAAACGATCACTGCGAGCGAGTAGGAGTGGTAACGACCATTTGTTCAGATTAAGGCTGCGTTCTTTCTGCTCTTATATCATTCGAAGTTAAAAATAATACCGGAGCAAAAAAATAACCTTCATGCAGACCAGAATAAAATTCTCTTCATGACGCAGACTATGATCATGAAATACTGCATTAAAAAATCTCTTTGATCAGATTATCAATCTAGATCAAATATTGTTCATATGCTCGAGTCTTAATCGTTTTAATCAGGCATGAGTCGGTAGAAATAGTCTTAAAACTTCACTAAATTACTTCTTAAAAGACATCATCTTCTAGAATAGCTTATGGACGACGTTATCATAAATGTTTTTCAAATTTTTTTTTGTGTATACACTAACGTAATAAGTGAATGTGGTCTGCATTTTCCAAAGTCGTGGCAATTGCACAGTCAAATGCGGATTCAATTACTAGTTTAAAATTACACAAGCAACGGCCTGTTGATCAAATTTCCTTTAAATTGAGAGACAAACAAGATATCTTAAACTCATTAAAAGTACCTTTCGGAATGTCTGTGATATGCTTGTCTTTAACTCGCAAAAATGCAAAGTATCACATCGAGGATAAATCTAACAAGTAATAAGTTTATCAAATTCACTTCTTGTCTTGTATAAAATCCGCAAAGTGCCACGACATTGACGAAAGAATATCTGTACATGTGTTCTCGCGTCGAACTCATTCTCTACAGTGACACTAAAGTACAAAAGTGACTTTAAAAACCGGTGCTGACGTATCGCAATGATAAATGTACATTATGTGTGGCTTTTATGTTGAACCAATTGAGTATCGTGAAACTAATAGCGAATTTATATTCAAGATCTCAAATGTTCGCTCATGCGACGTCTTGATTGTTTCAAGTTGGCAGTGAGGTACATTTAGTACTTGTAAATTACTATCTAATTCTTGAAATAAGTCACGATGAAATAGCTCAACGAGACATCTAAAGAAATATATGCACTCGATTGCTCGTTGCGAGCATTTAGCACTGACAGGTACAAAAACAATTTTTTAAAAAGTAAATTTTACTTTCTTTTTAAACGTAACTTAAATACGAATACGAGCTGGAACATTGCATTGAATTTTCAAAGATTGTCCGTTTTTCGTTTGTGCGCCTTGCTTTGCAGAAAATCGTATGTAAAATCGGTGCGTCTGCAGCACAATAAATAGAACTCAGTTGATCCAACATTTGAGTTTCGGTTACCGATCGTATAATAGGTAACGAAGAAATGTAACCACTTGAAATATTAAGCTAGATTAACGTACTTACACACGAAAGGTTGATATACATGGGTATAACTACACTGTACTCGGTAAAAACCTGCGTGTGCTTGTCGGTGAAAGTGCTTCGATTGAGCTTCCTAGTATAACTTCTGTCATCTTGTTTTCATTTTGCGCTTCTCGGTGATCAGCTTGTCTTTACCTTCTACTTAACTCGGTTCTCATGACTGTAATAAAATGTATAATAAAATATTTAATACAATGTATCAGAGACAAATTTAAGAAATTATATGACTCAATTTAGAAGGAAGATAGTTAACCTTCAACAATTTCTTGCTTAATCTCTTGCTTTATCTTTTGGAACTCCTTCCGAACTTCCTTGATCAACTCGACTTTGAAAGCCTCCATATCCTGACTCGTAAACGCAGATCCTTCATTAACTCCATTTACTTTGAGAAGCGTATCTTCAGAAGCAGAACCGAACCTCTTGCGACTTGCCTTCGGTGATTCAGCTCCGTTGGAGAATTTGTTATTTGAATTGCTCTTGTCCCAGGATTTTTTGTCGGGTGAACTTTCGGGTTCCTGAGGAAGAATATTTGGTAAGTATGGAATAAATGATGGGTAAAATTGGAAATAATTCCCAATTTATTAAAATCCATCGAATATTAGTTTTTTTTTTACCGGGGCTGGTTCTGGTTTTATTTTCTCAACCGCAGCGCGTCTTCGTGCTAAAGTTTTGGCCATTTCGTCCATCATGGAAGCGATTCCAACGCCTCCACCGCTACTTCCTCCGCTTGCTCTTCCCAACGTGCCATAATTTCCGCCTCCACTTCCACTACTGCTGGTACTCGATCCGCTATTTTCAACGGCCTGAGATTGCTGTTCAAAGAACAAAACGAAAAGTCCTTTAATCTCTTGTTTAAACTTTAAAAGAAAGGAAGATAATTGATGTACATGCGAGATGTAATTTTTATTGTAATGAAATGGAGAATCTGTATAACGAATGCATTCTACAAAAAAATGTTTCTACAAAAAGTCGAAGATTTTGCTTTTATATAGCCGATATTACCTAGAGGTTCGTATCCACTTATGAGAGCTGTGAAAAGGCTGTAAGCTTTAAGGAGATCAACGAGGCGCAAATATTTCAGAAATAATTAATAGTGCACTGAAGTAAATTACGTGTTCAATATCGAGTTTTTACAGTATGGTGGAAATGATTAATAGAACGAAACTCGTAGGCAAATTAGAAAAGAATGCATATGTATTTAATTTCATAAGAAGCTAATGTATGAATTTTTTACTAACTAATTATCTTAATATCGTCTAATTGACTTTCTTTTCTACTGATTAGAAACTTTACGTTACCTTATGGTTCTGTAAATAATTGTGTCAAGTGACAGTTATTTTTAAAATTAACTATAATATATATGTAGGTGTAATCAAACTATACTGCATTGTAGAAATGGTATCAGAGTGTCATCCACAGTCATAATAATGAAGTATGAAATTATCGTTAAGGGTGTTGGATTCTAGGTCTGTCCTCAAAATTCCATTCCTTCAATTTGCAAAAAATGTATTAAAACTAGGCATTTTTCGCTGTATACCCATAATGTTACTTAAAAAGTGAGTATCGCTACGGAGCAAAAAAATGAATAACTTTAATATTGCTCAATTAAAATAAAGAAATTGAATTTTGAAGTTAGAATTTAGATCCAATAACCTTTAATGATATTTCAAGAAAAATTATGGTACGAAAAATTGCATTATGGTTACTTTGCTTTAATCTTATCTCTAAATTTCTAAGAAAAAGATATCTCTAATCAGGGTGGCCACACGTTTCAATTTTTCAATTTCTCTGACATTTCCCTGATAGAAAAGTATTATAAGTAAAGAAAATTAAAAAAATAATAGTATGTATTGATATTAGGTGCTTTCAAAATATTATTAACAGCTACTCGTATTTCTTTGACATTTCTTAACTTCCCTGCCATGTGACCAGCCTGCTAATGAGTAGCATCTTATCCATCAGTTATATTCCTAAAAGAAAAATAAACTCACCTGTTTCTTTTTGAGTCGGCATGCCTGGAGGGCTGCTGCGAGAGAGTTGACATCAGGCCCCGAGTTGGCATTAGACTCCCCAGAGTTGGCCTGGTTGTTGGCCTCTGGAACGGGCGGGGGTGGAGGTGGAGGTGGTGCGGCAGGACCGAGCGCTGGTCCCATCGGGGGTGGCGGTGGGCCAGCACTGTTACCAACGGGAGCATAAGTGTTAACATGTGTGCCAGGATACTGGTTGACAGAGTTCGATGGGGTGCCGTATGGGTTCGAGCTGCTTCCAGATTGAACGTTACCTACAAACTGGCCTTGCGGCGGTTGAGAAACTACTGTCGCGTACTGAGATTGACTCTGTGCATACTGGTTCGGCACGGTAGCGTACTGATTAATGGAATTACTACTGCCGTATTGGCTGCCGCCGTACTGAGAGCTTTGACTGCTCGCGTACTGGCTGCCTTGACTAGGTTGACTACCGTAAACCTGACCAGTAGTAGAACCGTACAAGCTACTCTGACTACCCGAGTACTGCCCCATTTGATTTTGACCGTTTGCGACAAACTGATTGGTCTGCGCGCCTGTCACTCCGTACTGATTTCCCTGATTGGTAGTATAGACTGTTTGGGATTGCGATTGATTGGGGTGGCTCGATTGGGATGGCGATTGTGCGTACTGGTTCATTGCCGGGGGTGCCGTCATTGGAACGCTGTTATTGGTGCTGGTGTAACCGATTATTGCGCCATTTGGTGGACAAGGTGGAGCAGGTGGAGCTGCAGGAGGCTGAGGTGGAGGTGCCGGGGGCATTTGCTGGACCGCTACACCCATCGGTGGTTGCATCTGTTGAGACTGGGGTGGAGGTGCTGGGGCTGGTGGAGCAGATGATGTTCGATGGTGACCTGGCTGCTGCTGTTGTGGTGGTCCCATTGGTGGGCAGCTTGGTGATATTGCATTCGCACCATTCGTTGCTGTAGAGAAATTGGAACATTAACTTAGAAATGTTTTGCTTTAAAAGCGAAAAGGCTTTTTGAAGCGATTAATTAGTTTCTATGTGTAAGATAAAGTTGTTGATTCTTGACTAATAAGCTTAGTTTTAAAAGTCTAAAGCATAATAACGAATATAACAGAATGCTGTTAAAAATCCCAATAAGAGATTTTAGAATTGTAATTAGTTAGATGGAAGAACTTTCCCTTTATTTTTAAATTAAATTATGCATTGTGTTATTACTTTGAATATTAAACTTGTGTTCGAAATCTTGAAAGATAAAGATAAAATGCGATTAACAAGTTGGAACGAAATTAAAAAAATGTTTTAGAAGTCACATTAACAGAGCAAGGAACTTATTATCGTTAGAGGGGCTTTAAAATATTTCACAGAACGTCACGCAACTCTTTCCGGATTAATTGAACGAGATATGAGTTTTATGTTACCTTGATTCTGCTGTGACATTCTGCGTTCTTGTATTATGGCCACGTCTTCTCTTGTCATAGTCCTAGAGAATAAAATTCAGTTTTAAATATTTAATTGGATAATTTTCAAATCCTTGCACATTTCGATAAAATTAAAGATAATTAAAAGATCACTTGGAACTTTGATAAAAATTTTCATGAAAAATATTTATGTATGTGCAAATAAATTCAACGGTGAGATAATGTTTTAATTAAAAAATAGATTTCGTTCCTTAGACTTTTCGTTTCACTCACACTAATGATCAATTTAATGAGCTGAATGTCTGAGGATTTAAGACGAAGAAAGGAAGTACGTTCACTCTCAGTTTACAAATTAATATTTTCCTTGCACGAATCATTTACGTTTTAATTAAAATATAAGCTTGAATGAAACGCACCTATATCCCATATCCTCATCGAACTGTGGGGTGACTTGTTGCTGTTGGTGTTGTTGTTGGTAAACAGGTTGCTGTTGTGTTGTCGGAGCGACTGTCGGGCCCAGACTCCTTGATATGTTGCTTCCGTTACTCAGTACCTACGCAGTGTCTCAAACAATTAGTACCCAATTAAAGACGACAATTCCAATTAAGATGACCCTCTAATTAGATAATCTTTACTAATGGAAAAATATGCGTTCTTTTCCTTGAAAAAGGCAAACTGCGTCAAGCTGACACTCGCTCACCAGGACGGAATTAACTTTTTCGCTGACAAAATGTTCAGAAAAAGTAATTTTTAAATTGGATGATTAGACTCATTATCTAAGTATTCCAATTGACGAATTTACTTTTAGAGGGAAACCATTTATATCTTAAAAAAATTCCCTCCCAAAATCCATACAAATTGTATTAGGAAGACGGAAAGACAATCATGCGTTTTTGTAACTGATAGATGGAAGTTAAATTGGGTTCACATATTAGAAAATTAATTTGTAGAAAGTTTTGAGATAATTTATGAAATCTTACATCCAGAGCCTGAAGCATTGCTTTGGCGAAGGCATCTGCGTCGTCTTTACTCGAAAAATTGAGCCCATACACTTGTTTGTTGTCCCGCCACTGATGAAAAGTTCCAGTGGCTTGATTATATTTTAAACCCCTGAGGATTGCGCAGTTGATGACGATCTCATGATCTTGAAGTTTGCGGCCTACTACGCGAAAAGTATTGTTCACTTGGTGATGGTACAGCTGTACCTTTGACAGCCCCGAGGAGCTGCCACTTGGCACCCATTTTTTGTTGACGTCGTCATAGACCATCACCGATGCACGGGCAGATGATATGCTGACTTCGCTGTAATCAGAAAAAAGGAAATGATTAGTATTTGAACTCAGACTCAGTTCTTCTTTAGATTGAGAATTTTAATTTCGTTTATTAATTATGTCAGATGTAATCTGAGATGAAGAAAAATCATTTTCAGACTGAAAGTTATAAGAACATTAGTGAATAGTACAACAGTTGCTGACACTAAAAGTAAACATCTATGAAATTAATATTTAATTCAGGTTAATGCAATTGAATTTTGTAAAGCTCTTGAGATTCAATTACAAACTTGGAGATTCAAAAATTTGAAATTGATTTTATGGCTATGAGCATAGAATAAAATTAAAGTTTGCATTTTTATAAAAATGACAAAATTGATGAAAGATTAACATTTCGATTCTACCGTGAATAACTTTCATAGGCGACGGAATGTCGCTGAACAGAATCTCGTTCACGTCCACTGTATCCATAAGCCTCTTGACCTTTAGATCTTCTCTGATTTTCTAAAATCTTCCTAATAGGTCTGTTATTCGTAAGTAACAACGAGACACTAGATCGATTTGCACTTGACCTCAACTTCCTCATTTCGATATTGAATTGAGTCAACGCGTCTTCGTTTCTTGCAGAATCTTTCATCGCTCGACACTGTTCGACACTTGCTAAGACAAGATTATTTTTCACTCTACTTGTACTAGAAACATTTCCAAACATCGACACACTTCGCTGATTTAATAATTGATCACTGGACTGTTAACCACAAGAATCGAGCTTCGCAGTAAAGCACCTCAGAGTTTTCTTAATCTTCCTCGCGATTGTTAAAATGTTAAAAGAAAGCTCCAGAGAGCACTTAAAATTTAGTAAGAATCTGCACGAACGCAGTCGTCAGAAACTGGTACAGTTAAACTTTGTGTACGCACTTGAGCAAAGTAATAAGGAGCGAGTCTTAAAAATGATTTAAATGCGTTCTATCCTTTCACTGCGACTTTTTTGCGGAACAAGATTTTCTCATGAAGGTATAAAGAAGGAAACTCTTTTAAATGGTTGTAAACAGATTTTGCGTTACGAAACATATCCATGTTTAAGCTTCAACACATTTTTTACCGTTGTCGATGCTCAAAGAGTTTTACGGTCTCCTAGACCCAGAAAAGACGTGAGCCATTATTTTTTTTATTTTTCGAAAATGCGAATAAAAAATATTGATTTAATGATTTCACTGTAATATGAAGACCTGATGTTTTATAATTTCTGATATTTTAAAAAGTCAGGAACTTTGATTTAAAAAAATATATGGAAATTAGAATAAACAGCCAAGAGGCTACGAGGCCTTTAAATAAGCCTACTTTACTAAGAAGCAGAAAACTCTAACAACTCGCTGAGTAATTGGAGCAATAAAATCTACAAATAAACTCTCTTTTAATTTAGTACAAAAATAAACTCTTCAAACCACAGCCTCATTTGTTTATGAAACGCGAATAACTTGTTCTTTTTGTGAGCAAATGGATGAACGTTTTTTTTTAATGAAACAAGAGGCTTGGAAAAAGCAAAACTTGCACCAGTGGCAGAGAATTTAAAAAATTGTGAGTGAAACTGAAATTCAACGAGAGTTCTCGGTTCTTTCGTTCCATCCCCGAGAGCATGAGTTGTCCCCTCAGTGACGCAAGTTTGCCTTAACCATTCATCTAATCAACGAATGTCCCACATCGTTTGGGAACGCGAATTGAGGGTCGTCCTTCACATAAAATTCACCCTACTTTTCATGTTCCACATCAAACTGGTATCTTCAGGGTTTAAAAATAATATTTAAACTATTTCTGATCGATTAGACGTTACATTTTCTTTCTCTTCAAAGTCTTTAAAAGACAAATCAAATAAATTAGTTTGCAATAATTTTCTAGTCATTTAAATTCAATTTAAAATTCCGAATGAAGCATTTAAAAAATGAGATTTTAAATCAACTTTTTCTTCGTCTTTGGTTTTAATGAACGACAGGAATCAGTAAGTAGAGACTTGGAATAATCTTCTTCATTTTGGATTCAGTTTGTGGGGCTTTTAAAGGACATATCGCACTACACTTTTCGATTTTAAAGCAGCAAGTACATTATGAACATTCCATGAAAGTAGAGGATTTGAAATACAATCCTTTTTCGCGACTATAGATTGGATTCCTTTTTTTTTTAATCTTTAGGGGAATGCACTTTTTCACAGTCTCTATGCTATTGTTGTTTAAACGGTACTAGTACTGCAAATGAGAGCAACAGGATGAACAGGGACGTGGTGGCGAGATACCGTGACTTCCCCGCTTCTCTTTCTCTGATATGAACCCCACGACTTCCTATAAACGTCCTGAACAGACAATACACACTTTGGCGCTCTGTGACACAAACAATACGCGTAGATATCCTGAGAAGAGACAAAACAAATCTAGGAATCCCAATTTCTAAAAATAAAAATAAGCTTTTAAACTAATTAACTCAAAAAATCCAAATTGATCTGCTTAAAGCATTTACCAATTTTACCATCTCGAATAAAATAATAAAAAATGTGTAAAGAATATTTTTGTAATTGAAGCTTTCAAGATTAAGCAATTTTAAAATTGGCTTTAAAATACAGTTAAAATTCTACAGTGATTGGATAGTTTTTCCACTAAGAGTTAAAAACCTTCCTAGTCAAAAAAATAAATTACTTTTACAGGTTTCCTGGTCCAATCAGCACCCGCATTTAATTTTTCTAGATTAGATAAAAACTTGTTTTGCAAAAAGGAATACCTGAACAGGTGAAATGAGTAGAATATATTATCACTCAGTATATATCGGTCGTCGACTTTTAATTATGAGTTGAAACATGAACCATATAGGATAGGCGCTCTATTCATAACGCACATCCAAGCATGTACTCTGAACATTGAATAATACTACACCGCGTAATAATTCGACCAACTTTAATACATTTGCACCCAGCGAAATGCCTCACTATTTATGCTCTGAAAATTTTTCGCCATTATGAGAGACTCATACCAGATAGCGATCAACATATCTCAAAACGATTTGGTAGTAATTAACTCCTTAAGAACTTCCTTTTTTTTTTCGTCCTTTTTATAGAAACTTGTGAGGTATTTTGCCTTTAGATTTTTTTCCCAGAAATCCCTAAAAACTGTTTAATTGAAAAACAAAATATCAACAAATTCCAAATCGAAATTTTAGATATTAAAATAACTTTGAGAGGAAGGTTTTCTGAAATATTTTGATTGCATCTGTCCTGAATTCCCAGTGAGGATGGATGAGACATTCTGGATGACAGAAGATATTGGTTTTGTGTTACACCCCTTGTTTGTCGATCGAAAAAGACGCAAGTGCATATTTCTATCCATTTGTAGTATTTTCTTATCCCAGACTTCTTTTTTCTACTTTTATTTGAAGACTAATCGACAAGATGCTTTAAAACATTATAAAGCTAGCAGAACTTTTTTGAATTTCTAATTTACTTCTTCTAATAATTCCAAAATTCCCGGACCAAAAATGAATTGTCATTTCTCGATTTTGTTCTCCGTTCTTTTAGTCCCCAGGAGCTGCCACCTTGAAATGTTAAAGAAATTAATTATCGATAAAGGCATCATTTATCTTCATAGAAAATGTTGTGTAAAGTGATACGGAAAATTGGCCCTTAAACTAGAAATCGTTTAAATGCGTCAAGATAAAGATCAGACGATGGTAATCTTTAGACAGTAGCAGACCAGATGTCCTTGACCACGAGTATGGCTTTACCTTGAGTCACCCCATATAACACCACCTAGAAGCATATGGGGGACGTGTTCACGCTAATAATTAGGCAGGTAAGTAAACACTGCCCCTCAGGTTTCTGCTCACCATCCGACAAACACTTTTCAAACTTTCAAAAATTTACTCTTCACAAGTCGGGAGCAAAAAGTGATGTAAAAATACCATTCATGTTAATAAATTAAAAAATATAATTTCCAAATAATATACTTGCCTCCTTTATATCAAAGCAAGTCTTCGAAAAGGTATTTTAAAGACTCAACTTATCCAATTTTCTCATAAGTATATATTTTAAACTGACAAATAATATTAATAAACAAGGATCAAACAAGTTTTTAAAGTTTATTCTTGTAGTAATTTATTTTTCTTTAAGTCAAACTCCTTTTCAAAATAATTGGATCTCTCAGATTTACAGTTTATTAATCTGTAGACATTCGTATAAACGAAGAAATTTTGCATAAAATGATAGCTTATTAATTTCTGGAAATCAAGTAATGATACCTGTGAATTTCTTTATGAGTAATTTGAGTTGACTAATACTGTCTTTGCAGAAGTTTTTATATTTTCAGAAGAAATGTTCTTTTAGAGTAATAATAAATACTCATTAACTTGAGATTGATAAAATTCACAAGGAAGTGGAAAAAAATTTATGTTTAATAAACGGAAATGCGCCTTGGGACATAAAAATGCTGTCAAGTAATCTACAATGTGTTGGAAACCTTGAATCATGATCACAAAAATGTGAATACTTTATCTTTACTTTCTCGTGCAGCGATGATTCAGATGCAGATCTGGTAATTCTATACTAGTCAGAGAGAACCAAGAAATACCTGCAATAGTTCCAATCTAATCTATAAAACGATAAAATGACTGACAATGATCAAAGAAGAAGTTTTATTATTTCTTGATAACTGATGAAAATTTCTAAATCGTAAAGAAAATTCTTGGAAATACTTTGGCTTTTGATATTAATTTCAATTCCTACAATTTATTGACTACGAATCAAAGCTAAAATAGAAAAAGTGTGGAAAAGTGAATGCCTCAGATAATCTAGAAAATCACTCAACATTTAAAGTAAATTAGGTCTGTAATTTATTACATATGAAAACAAACCTACTTACGCTCTGTTGCAAGCCACAATTAAAATTCATGTAATATTCGTATAAAAGTTAATGAGATGATTACTTATCTTAAAAAGATTATTATCCACTTTGACAAGACATTAAAGTTTGCACGAATAGAATAAATTAATAATAAGTTCTATTTTTATCAAATTGTTTGCTTACGGTTTAGAAGACAACGTCTATTAAGTTATTTACACAATCTGTATACAATTATTAAATTAGGAAAAAAATCATTTTTCAAAAATAAATTTCGTGTAAACTTTCACTCAACGTGGATAAAACTATCACTTCCGCTATACACCTCACACGTGTAGTATTACAAAGTTATGAGAAAGAAAAGCGAGATTTAATTACATATAATCTCTTCAGAAACTAGATATCATATTACGGGTGGTTTACTAAAAGGAGGAAGAACATCATTTAAAAGAAGCTTTTCTTGAAAGATTAAGCTTCCTCAGGTTAAGATTAATAAGGATTACATTTCGTTAAGTACCGTAATAACGGAACTTGTTAAATTTGGAATTCCTAAAATTGTTAATTAACTTCGAATTAAACTCAAATTTAGATACTTTCATCCAAAATTCATAATCAATACGATCTTCTACTGTCCATTAAGTTAAAATTTAAATATTATTACTTGAAAACTAATTTCCGCAATTCTAACTGCCTTTCATGCATAATTTTCACTTTATCATCACATTTTACTACAAAAGTGGAATCTTGAAAAATATCAGTATTTTAACTAAATATTTAACCATTTATTTCAAAATATTCTATCAATATTTGAAGATAAACTGTAATCCTCTAATATTATTTACTTCAACTTTTCATCAAAATCTGCATCTATTATTTCTCTATACCATTTAAGAGAATTATAATTCAATTATATTTACTCCATTTTAATATACCTAGTCTTATCTTTTGAGAAAAACTGGATCCATCAATGTAAAAATTATAAATGATGTATTGTCAATAATATAAAATTATCCCAAATCAAATAGGGATAATTTGAACGTTAATGTCAATTGATCAGAAACTTCTATCCTCTCCGATTTTTCGCAACCCTTAGGCATCGCGAAAGCAAAGTCGAGAATGACAAGAGTCGTCGAATTCTAGGGAGTGAACTTAGAATTGGTGAAATGGGGCTGAAATTGCGGGCGTGAAAGAGGGAGACTAAAGTAACATCTGGCCCCGTACTACTGAATCCGCTGCACCGTCAAAATGTTCCTGTCAAATACTCGTTTCCGACCACGCTCCATAGTGTATATATGTTTAGGGCAATCACCTCCCGAGGACATTGTATGGAATCAAATAAATTGTAAATGTTCAATGAAATAAACTCCCTGTCGAGCTTAGGCAAACTTGGACAAGCTTCTGGCCGATTATTTTCGCAGGTTTCTTCGCCCGGGACAAGAGGCATAAACAATGAGCAGGGCGAACAAAAAGGTCGAACTTATCAAAAAAATGTACTCACTTCATGGTTGGTGTGTTGAAGAAATTTAAATGCTAGGCCCTCATGCAAACTGTGTTTCTACTTCTGCACAAAATCTCACTGATTCCATGAAAACACGCGAGATTTGGACAGGACTTGCGATAATTTGACATAAATAAAGCGACACTAACACCACCGTGACACCCTACTACTGCACATCTGGGCGGCCATATTACCAATTCGTTCGATTCCATAAACTATGCAGTCTCTAGATGACTGACTCGATGTATAGTTAGCAAATTCTGGAGAATTCAAGAGCGGGAAAATATTCTAGAGAATATTTTTATCTGCCAAATTAAAGTCATAATGCGTCATAATGCATGACTTAAATACTATTTAGGTAATATCCGTTACCTACAAATATTTATTATCTTATAATAATTGAAGTTACGATCTTGATAAGATTAAATTCATGGACATAGATGATTAAATTAAATGCTCGTTTTTTGAAAAAGGTGGTAACCTAATTCAAATTCCCAATGATAATCGGTCCCTGTAGCGCGAATTCTACCTTATCGACTAGCGCGTAGAATTCAAATTAATATAAGAATACGTTTAAGCGAATTGTTAAAATAGAAATTATTTAGAATACATAGTTTCCCACGAAGCATTCTGGAAATTCCAGAATAATAAATGTAAAACACAAACTGCGTTCCAGCCACGTCTATAGGATTAGCAACATCTGGAAATTGAAAACTTAAAACTATTTTATTATTATAAGACCGCAGTACTTAGGACAGGTACGCTTTACTCTAGGTCCTTTTTTGAGTGGATGAATGCTTGTACATTTTTAATGAAAGATGCATATTTGTTCCTGCGTAACAATATGTTAGCAATTTATATAAAATGCTTGAAATACTTCAGATAACCGCCGGAACGGGTATCTCTAATGAGTCACCGCTCGAATGCAACGGCCAACTGTAATTTTCCAGAATGTAAGGTATTTTTCGAACATGGACATTTTTGGGTGTATGCGTAACCCGGTACATCAGATCAGGACATACCTAACATTCGTCTACAATGAGTACAATCAAAGTACAATGGCAAATGTCTTTGACAATGGTCTACAAGCCAAGCACCGATCTCGAACGGTCGCTCGAATAGGTCTCTCGGTCGCGCATTTGATTTCGCTTTGTCGAATAACTTCCAAACTCACTGTAATAAAGAATAATTTTGTATAACAGATCTGAATTCGTTATTCGCTACCATTTATTTATATTTTATTTCAGGTAATCGTTTCAACGGTTAAAGGCAGCATCCCGAACCTTAGATAGTTATCCTATCAAAAAAAAAAACGGGAATATTTGAATATTCCCGCACAAGTCGGCCATTTTCAATAAGTGCCGACGTAACACACACACCTAAAAATGCACATGTTAAATATTTGTGTTAGTGCTATTCTTCTACCACTTCTACCTTCTATTTGCTTCTACTTCTACTGTCTAGTCTATTACTTTGGACATATAAGGCCACAGAAATGGCAAGCGAAAAAAAGTCACTAAAATCCTCGCCGAAAGGCGGAAAGTCTAATGAAGAGATATTTGCGGGTTTTCAAACTCTTCGTAATGAGCAACGGTTGATGGCTAATAAGCTTTCCGAGATGGAAATGGAGTTAAATGAACACAAGTAAGTAGTTTAATTTTCACGCTTTCCTAACCTCTAAACTAAATAAATTAAAGATTTTATAATTTATTAGGATCAATTTTATAAACTACGATCACAGTATAGTGTACACTCTTCTTTCTTTAATAACAGAAACCTATTTTATGCATATCTTCGCCACATAATGTATTTTCGAGTCAAATCATTCAGCAATTTACATATGTATCTTTCGTAAACAGTACAAAAATAGAATGCAATGTCTTGTTTTATAGAATGAATTGAGAAAGCAAATCTAATTTTTTGGTACTGGTACCATTTACAAATTTTTAAACGAAGATATTTGTAGAAAGGAATTTAAATGCGAGAGTAAAAATCTGAAAGTTAAATATTGAAATAATATAAGAAAACTCTCCTTTTTTGTTTTTATTTGTAAAATAATGTTTTATTGATTATAAAATTATAATCAATATGATCTTTGAAATGAAAGCTAATAATTGAATAGAACTCAAATATCAGGAAGATGTTGCCTATTTTGTTGCATCTATAGTATACCATTTTAAGATTATAATTCCATATTATAATTAAGAATTAAGGAAACCAGTTTTTTAACTTTCATTTTTTGCAGGATTGTTATAGACACTTTGAAGTCTGTAGACCCGAAGAAAAAGTGTTATAGAATGATTGGTGGTATTCTTTGCGAACGTACTGTTGAAGAAGTACAGCCTGCTTTAGTTATAAATAAAGAGCAGGTACAGTATCTGACATTATTAGGAAAAGAATAATTATAATTTAGTTATTAATATTTCTTCAATTGAACCGACGCATCGTATAAGGGGATATAAAATTTATTGGCTGGAGCGCAATGACTTCTCACCCCTTTAAAAATTTTCTTTGAACTTTCATTTTTGTAAATTTATTTCAAGTTTCAAGTAATTCCTCTGCTTTCATAATATTAAAAAATATTTTTAAATTTTAAATTTTTACATTTTCAAGACCCGTTTGCGCTTGGACCAAAAAATTGTATATGCCCTTATACGATACGGCGGTTCAATTACTAACTGATTATTATTGTAATTTCTTAATAATTGAAATAATGAAAAATGTCTATGAAATTACTAAAATACAATTTCATCTTCAGCTGGCAAAAGTTATAGAGACTTTAAACGATCAGCTGACGAAAAAGGGAGTCGAGATCAACGAATACAAAGAAAAACATAATATTAGAATTCGAGGTCAAGATGAAATCCCACAGCAAGATGAAGATTCGAAAGAAGCTAAAAGAAATGCAATAGTCGTCAACCCAATTGAAGTTTAAAATAAAGTTATTTCTACGTCTTTGCTTCGTGTGAGTCTAAATCCACGTGTGATAGTAATTTTCGGTTATCATCGCCTGCAGCATTTATTTATGAAATTTCCTACTTCGTGAATTTAAAATGTATCAAACATACTTAGGGTTCATTTTGAGAATTTCTAAGACCGATTCGGAAGCACATAATAGATTAAGATAGATCATCATTACGATAATGTAAAGTGGTAAATGTCTGTATTTAATGACTAGAATCGAAAAAAATAGTTTTTCCTTTTATTTTTGTTTGTTAAATGTGTTACTGCGGCCAAATGATATAAAAGAACAAACCCTATCTTTAAAAACAGCATAATGAAATCAAATATATTATATACCAGTTTTAAGAATTCTTTTCATATGAAAGTCCACATTTAATTTTAATTAAAGATGAATACGGCTTAATTTCCATGAGATTGTAGTAAGAATCATTAACAAAATAAATTTTATAAACATTGTTTCATACGAAATCATATTTAGTTTTAATACGTTTACCCTTTATTTACTTTATTTTACTGTTTAATTTAATTACGATGAGAAAATGTTTCTAATTAAGAATATGGACTTTAAAAAACAGAATGTTGATTAGGAAAGTGAACTTACTAAAACCAGACTAAAACCAAATTGTTTAACTACTACTCAAGTATCTTACTGAATTTATTATAAGTTTCCTCACGCACTACGGTCTTCACACTTAATAAGAAAAAAGGTCTATGAATTAACAACTTCCTTTTTAAGTAACTTTCGAAGCACCAATGCAATATTTATAAAACACACTTCCTTCAAAATACTCTTTTCTCTTTCCTTTAGAAAATATTAGCAAAAAATGTCACAATTTTTTAATCAAATTTCAATCCAAACGTGGATAAATCCCAGAAGTCTTAGTTTTTTATCAACGTTGGTTCTAAATTCATTTTAAATTTCACATCTCAAAATACATTTCTGCAAATCGGACAAGATGATTTTTGACTCGTGTTGAACCACTTATACAAACACGTTGTATGGAACTTCTTTTTACAAGTGTGGCAGGAAGATTTTGGAATTTGACAGGTACTTATGTGGAATATACTGAAGCAAATACAGCACTCTTCAATTCCAGAGAACTTTTTATCTAGATTCGTTTTCCAGAGCATCAAACCATCCCAAATGGATCCATTCTGATGAGTCAGCAGAATTGAAAGCTGCATGTGACAATTTCTCCAACTCGTAGTTCCTCCCACATATTGCCAAGGTGTAATCGTCACAGCTCCCAAAGGGTGGTTAGTTGGAAGAACGATGCTCAATTCCAATTTGGTTTCATCCATCTGATAAAGAGCAATCACTTCTCTCGCTGATGGGAGAACCTTCACTTGCATGTTTTCAATATTCTCAAACTTGTCGCTTTGAAGTTCTTCACGACACAACATCTGACTGACATAAGTCGATGTGATCTTATCAACAGCAGAACAGACTCTGCTATCAGTTGTGCTCCACCATTGTCTCACCAAAACAGGGAGAAATCTTAGAGAATTTGTATAGAGCGAGCAGACTAAATGATCTAGTGATGACTCTGTCCAGCTTTCTGAAATCTCTAAGGAAGGATTGGTCTTAAAAAAGTCCACCAATTTCAGCGACCTTACTTTCGCATCCTGAAGAACCTCCACAGGCATCAGTTTGAAGATAGTCTCCATCAAACAAGGGAAATATTCATCCTTGAGTATTTCTGCATATTGATATCGTAAATTTCCATGAGCACAAGCACACATCTTCAAAAGCACATTCCAGGTTAATAAATATCCCAGAGTATAAGTAAACGAATCTGTATAAGGTTGTATTCTGCAACTTATTGTGTCGCAGAGCTTGAAATCCATTAGCATCGACTTTACAATATTCTGAAGAAATGAAAGAATCTCCTCAAATTTCGCCAGGTTGAGTGACCTTGGATCAAAATTTTCATCTAAGATCGCAGCTTTGTCCTTTTCGATCAGTTCTGGGATCAAGTTATTCAGAATGTAGAATCCTCCGATTTGTAAATTAGGAACTGGAGACGTCATCAATTTTAGAAACGAGAGAATCACTTCATTCGATGTGAGGGAATTTATACGAGACTCATCCTGTTGCTTCTGGCAGAATATCTCCACGTTGAGATTTTCTATAGCAGCTCCTATGTATTTTACAAGGATTAAAGTTGTTGGAGATGTAGAAGATTCATCGTAGGATTCTGCTAAAGATTTACTAATGCTGATCCAAATTTGAGCCATTCCAGTTTGCGTGTGAATTAGAAAGACATTCTTCCATTCGTCGAGTAACTCAGGAGGTAATTCTGAGTTTGGCGTTTCTTCGTGTGCAATCATTAGATTTTGAAGTTCCATATAAAGTTTGCTGACAGCTATCACGAGAGAAGAAACGTGCATGGGGTAAAATTTAAAATTCTGAGTTTGGCACCAGGTTATCGTTTGAAGAATGGAGATTTGAAGTTCTACCATCGATGTCATGATAAAATCCCAGTGATCGGTGGTCAGTTTCGTTGGATAAGTAGATACTAATTTAGTAAAGCTACCTACAATCTCTAAAGTCAATGAAACGTCTGAATGAAATTCAGAAATCACTTTATTGTATAATGAAGAGCAGGGATTTCCCTTTAGAGATTTAAAAACCTGATCTAAAACCTCTATTAATTTCAAATTTTCCGCTTGAAGTTTACTTCTTGTTAAAAGCAGAGCTTCTTCTGCCGAAGCGTTTTCTAGGTTTCTAAAAACCCTCTCTTCGTCGAAATATTGAGGTAGAATTTGAACTCCTCGAATGTATGAGATTCTTTTGTCTTCCTCCTCGGATGAAAGAATAGTCTCGTAATTTTTGAAGTACATAGAAGGCGTCACATCTGGTTCAAACAGAGTGTGATAAACATCTAAGACATGAGGAAGAATTTTGTCGTTTGCTTTGCTGGTGAAAAAATGCCCAATCTTTTCTCGAAAATCGATTGTTGATAATTCCTTCAGTGTGTTGAATTCTTCAGAGATTTCACAAAGGAGAGACTTTACTGCCAGATAATGTTTTGCGAATGCATAATGTTTTTGGTAAATGAATCCTAGTGTGGTAACGTAAATCACAGTGAAAAAGACCTCCAAAATGAAGGGAATATTTTCGAGTGACCTGAAATCCTCTTTTCGATCGCCTTCATGCATTCGAGAAAGTAAATTGTTTAAAAGCTTCATGGTGAAGAGAGCCCACTTTAAAGCATTTTCAGAATAATCTTGGAAGTTGTCATTCAAGTCGAAGGATATACATTCTTCCCAAATTTGTATCTTTTCTTTCTTTTCACCCTTATTCGTTGTCAGAAAAGGTCTGTAGAAATTTCCAGTTATGATCTCAGCATAAAGAACAATCCCAGAAAAGTTTATGATCCATTTTTTTAAATCCACATTCGTTAACAACAATTTGATGATCTCTTCGTTTTTCTCTGTCTCGCAATTTTCGCTGCTTTCAATCACAGATTCTATAAAATCATTTGCTGCTTCTATATCACCATTATTTTGAGAATAAATATTAGCCAGACTTTTCACAAATTCAAGGAAACGAGTATGTGGAATGTTTTGACGAACTCGACAAATGTTTTGTTTCCAGATGTAACGAATATTTGCGCCAGTTATATTGGTTTCGATTCTCAACTTGAAAAGCTTTTCAAGCATGCAATAAATTGCAGATATTAATGTAGAATCTGTTAGATTTTTGTAAGCCGAGGTGAATTCCAGAATCTGGGAAATTAGGTTTGCTATAGATTTCGAATTCGTTCCCGGTTTATTATGCGACGAAGACAAAGTTGAAGCGAGAGTAAAGAGTGCATCAGTGGAGATTAATGGAACTTCATCGTCGGTTGTTTCAAAAGCTAAGAGAACCATCTTTTTATCCGCTTCTAGGTCTTTTGATCCTGAATTGACTATCGATTCGGCAATCTCTTTCAAAATCAATCCGACATCAAAACTGCTACACCACGATTTTATTGCTTTGTTGTTTCTGTTTTCCTTCGATAAAGCACATAGAAGTGCATTTCTTGTAACAAAACTGTTGTTTATTTCTAATAATGAATTAAGAACTTTTTCTTGATTTGATTCCTCGATGTATTTCAAAAGAGTAAAGACCAATTGAACTCCCGATTGAGTTTCTTTCGTTTCTCCTCTGAGCCAACTCTTTAAAACTTCATAAAACGACATAAGGTCAGCGTCTTCTTTAAGAGATTTCGAGAGCGCTACGAAAAGTTCTTTAGTTTCAAAATTCGAAATAAGTTTAACGAACCTTTGAATATTCTTCTTCAATGAATCAGAATCAATTTTCTTGAAAATAGATACTGAGAGAGCATGAATGAAGCTCTCAAGTTTTATTAAAAATTGAGGATTATTTTCTGGAATTATATGTTCTGCTTTCACTTCAACCGTGGTGTTATTATCATTCAAGAATTTAACTTTTTTGCAAGATTTCGGAACTGGAGAATTTTTTAATGCGAGGAGAAAATCAATTTGTGAATTAAAAATGGAAGAAACTTTTTCTTCTTCGAAGTTTTCGTCTCCTGCAGTAGATATGTTTTCAAAAATGAGGTCGAGTTCTATCCAAAAATTATCTACAAGATGAGAATAAGTACTGGAATCGTTGGATTGTTTCGTCCAGTATCGTATCAATTGCGAGACTTCGAAAAATAAGGTTTTATTGTAACAAATATTTTCTCTCAACGAAAACTCTATCATTGGCATCAGTTGTTCTTTCAAAAGACTCGAGCAAATCTCTTGATTGCTGGAATTTATAACAACGGCATATCGCAAACATTCCACAAAAGAAGTCGCAATTGCGGAAGTTTCGGAATGAGTCAATTTGACCATTTTTGTCGAAATTCCATTACGCATGTTACTGAAAAAATTGGAAAACAGTTCCTTCGAGTTAAGATTAAACTTTGGAAACTCACCGAGAAGAGGTAACAAATTTGGATACATTATGGTTGGACAACACTGAATTCCATTTCTCAAAACTCGCCAGAGTTTTGGTAGAAAAAGCTTCTCGATGCTGATGAACTGAAACCAGTTTTCTATTCTCGTCACTGTTATTAACATTGCTTCCCAAATTGCGGAAACAAGTCCTACATCAGTTTCCTCAAGGCCGTTAATAATCGATGTTATTGCTCTTTTCTTTTCGTTTTCTAACAACTCGAAATCAATCTCAATAACAGAAGCTAAGACATTAAAATATCCGGTTTTAATGGTAATAGACTCATGGTTCGCGAGTTTGTAGTATTTACTATTTTTTCCCAAAATCGTGCGATGGATCTCAATGTTTTTGTGTACTTCCACAAGGGGAACTGTTTTTAAATAAAAACTGTAAGCCTGCAAACTTGAAACTAGTAGCCTCTGATGTTTCGCTTCAAGTTTTTCAGGAGAAAGAGAAAATTTTTTGGATTGCAACTGTGAAGCTTGACTTGATATGTTTTCGGAGATGTATTTTAGAATTTCTTCTTGACAATGGATGATTGCACTGACTACTTTATTCGGTGGAAAAGTTGCATTGAAAGAATTGAGAGCAGCTGAAGCTGCTGGAGGATAAGAATCGTACTGAGATATAAACCAAGGGCCTGCTAGTTGTTTTAGATGAACTGCTATATTTTTTCCAACGCTTTTCACAACAGCTGCATGGGCTAGTTGAGTCATTTCTCTTACTTTGTGTTCAACATCATTTGCCAGTTGACAATAAATACGGACCCAAAATGAAAGGAGGCCTTCGATTGAAGATGCTTCGGAGTCTTGACAAATTTCTTTAAATTCCTGCAAGGCTTTGCATTTTGTGGTAAAATCTTTTTTGTTCATCTTCTTCAGAACTAGATGGAACTTTGAATCGATGTTTTTCATGTCCACATCGCTGATAGTATTAATGCTAATTTTGGGTAGTAAGTTTGGCAATCCTTCTGTTATAATAGTGGAGGATGTGAATCCTGAAAAATAGACGAATTGCTGACTGTTATATTATCGAGCCTTTATACGTAAGAAGTTATGCAAAAAAACATTATATTACATACATAAACTAAAATTAAAATTCGAAAATGAAAATGTAAACCTTAAACTTTATAAAGATAACCTACCAGAATCATTAAGAGTCGAAAATCCGACCAAATTTTGGGCTGTTGATCCCAAAAATTCGGCACTTCGACTGCTGTTGGATGGCCTGGCATTGTTTTTGGTTCTCTGGGCTTGTTTACTCTTTCCCATTATATTATTAAATAAATTTCACAAAAAAGAATGAATGCAAATTGGACACTCTTTGGGAAACAGATTTTAATGCTATTTATCCTATTTATATAGCAATTAACTCTAAAATTGCTGGCTTCTGATACTAGCGGATTGTTCACTCGTAAATGAAGATCACACTTGCAACTAAACGGTAATTATTTGAATCAAGGTACATTGCATGTAAAATGATAATTATTTAACCAGATAATGAAAGTGAAAGTGTTTTGATGGTAATGGCAAAGACAAATGTCTTTGGCTGTCTTTGGTAATGGTGGTAATGACAAGTAATGGGGAGAAGTTGGCTACCCAATTGGTACAGCAGATCCCTACAAAAAGTGTAAATAAAATAGAAAATTTCTTCTTCTAATCTTAAAAATAATTGTCACTGATTAAAAATTAGTATTAAAAGTAATTATACGAAATTTAATCATCTATTTATCAATTATTCATGCAAATTTTAGAATTCATTCACAACCCATTTTTTGAACTTTAAAAACACGCGCCAAAATTGCTAGAAAAAAAATGCTTTAAATCTATAAAATATCAAGAGTTTTGTATAAAAATAAGTTAGAACGATAACATTATGAATTAAAATTTATATTGCACTTATGCAAATAAGATACTGTAACGTTTTACATACATTTAAAAACTCCCATATGTTGAATTTTTTAAATTGTATCTTATGCAAGTCTTAATGCGCATGCGTAGATGTCAAAAGTGCAGATCTGGTAAAACGTAAAACCAAGTAAAACCCGGTAAACCCGCCAGCATTTTTGGGCATTTTTGAGGTTGTGAAATGTGTTTTTCATGGGATCATAATGATGATAATGATATTATTCTGATTTTATAATTTAATTGACAGGTATCAGGGTGCAAAAAGTACATAATATTAATTAAAGTATTTTGGAGTTAAATTCATAGTACCTAAAAAATAAGAATGAATTGAAAACGAGGAAGAGTTTAATTTTAAAACAAAGCCGATCGAACAATCAATTTACGAACCCTCAATCCCCTCAATGCGGGATAATTTTAACATAAATATTATATATATAAATAAGTGTTTTTATGTAGAATATAATATTATCCAAATTTTACCGAACATTAAAATCATGTGAACAATAAGGAAATGTGCAGTGAAAATGGTATGGAAAGATGTAAATGTGCTCAAGACTAATTTTTATAATTCCTTTAATGTATTATCAGTTTTATTAATTTATAGAATCAATTCTATAAATAAGTGCAGTTGATTAAAGTTGACGAAGACTGCTTGGCATTATAATTTAAGTTCATTTATTGTGAAAATGAAAAATACACTGCTGGCTTTTTGTTTATTTTTCTACTGACTTCTTTGACAAATTTTCATTTCGCATAAACTTCAATAAATGTCCAAAATTATTGAGAGAAATGGACGTGTGGTGGTTCTCCCGTGTAGTAGCCCATCATCCTTATGCAATTTTGACTGCAGTTTTTGTATTTTCCTCAACTTGCTTGGTCGTGCCATTTACGACCAACAAATTTCCGGATTTCTCTGATCCACAATTGGTAAGAAATAATAAGTTATTACTGAGAAACTTGTATTTCGGATTTAACATTTTAAGTTTTATAAATCTTTTTTAGGGATTTGAAGCAAGAGGCACAATACTTGCTCAACGATTAACAGCATGGCAAAATTTAATAGAGGAAACTCGTCCACGAGGAGAATTTGTGGACAATCCTTTGGAGTACTATCACTATATACGACATATTAGTCAGCAGGTAAGAAATTACTTT
>JAUEJJ010000017.1:3801731-3818830 GCA_032164275.1 Synergus coniferae | reverse complement strand
AAAAAATACTTGTAATTAATTTTAAAAAGTGCTTTAAATTTGACAGCTGCGAGTTGATTAAAGGTTTCTTCACACGTGTTCACACGTCACAATGTAAGCGCCCTGCTTGCGCATCTTGGTGGGAGAATTTGAATTACAATTTTCTTATATCAATAAAAAAATATTTGGCAGAACGATGTTGCTTTTAAGCAGTTGTGATTTTTTTGACTTCAATAAAGAGAACACTGTTCCACTGGATATTTTTCTTTGATATGTATGTAAATGAAAAAATTGAAGATAACCTGCGTGCGCATGTGTCACGGGAAGGGCCCGCCTTCCGGCTTCATCGCTGGGCACATCCGGTCGTCTGTCGTCTATGTATGTATGTACTTGGTAGTACTTGTCTTGTCGCACGCCATTTCGCTAACAAGCTTTCGAAATGATGCTCGTGAGTGTTTGATGCTAAATTGATCTTTTCAGCTCCTTTCTAGCAACAAAAGTGTACAATAACTGCAATTTATAATTCTAAATTTTCATTGAAAGTAAGGCTTTCACGTCTAAATAAAATGGGTGAAGACTACAATGGAGGTAAGTTGACGTGGTGGTGTTTTGGAGCGCGTCCATTGCCACAAATATCTGAAAAGTTGAAAATGCCTCTAAAAACTTCATTCAATTATTTTCCACAATGTTTTCAAGCGTTTTATGTTAGAAAAACATTTTCCTTGTCACCTGACAAAGCTGGGTTTATTGGTTTCACGGTCTTTGATTTAACATTTGCTTTTCCAACTCCTTTCCCCTCGCACGTTTTTCAGTGCTGACGGTGTTTCCATTTTTTAAAATAAATTCTAAAAGCTTTTTATACTCAAAATCTAATAATTTATTCAGTTCTTCTTTTTCCATATTGTGTTAGAAACGTAAAAGTTGCAGATAAATATTAGAAAAATTTGCTCTACATAATCTATTAATTTTACATTTAATTTTGAAATTTTCGAAATAATTTTAATTTAAAATTGAGAACACTTTGAACTAGAAACGTTTAAACTAGAAAAGTTTACATCTGGTTTTAAATTGAATGTCACCTACTTTTTTAATAACAATGTAAGTATGTACATATTTTCAACCTGTTTATTCGAGACTCCGTTTATTTATTTGCTTATTTATATAAACATTTAGTCTGAGAACTAATTTTCAACTTAAAATTTTCAGATCGTGAGAGAGGAGAGAACAAAGAAAGAGGAGATCGCGACAGGGAAAGAGATAGGAGGCACAGATCACGAAGTAGAGATCGCAGAAAACGATCTCGCTCACGTTCCAAAGATCGCAGGGATCGAAAAAGAAGCAGTTCACCCAAAAAGAGTCGCAGTTCCAGGAGAAGAAAAGCGTCTCTTTATTGGGATGTGCCACCTCCAGGTTTTGAACACATTACTCCTTTACAGGTAAATTAAAAAGATAAATATAAATTATCAATCATCAAAAAGTTTGGAATGTTTTTGTAGTTATCTATTTAAAATATGTTTATTTCAGTACAAAGCGATGCAAGCAGCGGGTCAGATTCCTGCAAATATTGTAGCTGATACGCCACAAGCTGCCGTACCAGTTGTAGGAAGTACAATTACACGTCAAGCAAGGCGACTTTACGTTGGAAACATTCCTTTTGGTGTCACTGAAGAAGAAATGATGGAATTCTTCAATCAACAGATGCACCTTTCCGGATTGGCACAAGCGGCTGGAAACCCAGTTCTTGCGTGCCAGATAAATCTGGACAAGAATTTTGCTTTCTTAGAAGTACGTATTGAACTAATTTATGACTTAAAATATGATAATAGTAATTTACAAAAGGATTAATAAATTACAAGTCTATAAAATGATTAAGAATTTAAATTAGAAAAATTCTAAATAACTATTCTCATTTTCTTGTTTAGTTTCGTTCTATAGATGAAACGACGCAAGCAATGGCGTTCGATGGAATAAACTTTAAGGGCCAGAGTTTAAAGATCAGAAGACCGCACGATTATCAACCTATGCCTGGAATGACCGACAACCCGAGTATGAACGTTCCAGGTACGGTCCCTGGTATGTTTAGCATACATTTTTTTATTTTATTTACAACTAGTTTTCGGAACTTTCACAAGCTAATAATTCCTCTTTTGCAGATTCGCCCCACAAAATCTTCATTGGTGGGTTGCCAAACTACTTGAATGAAGAACAGGTATGTACGCTACACCATCTCGCGGAAATTATTACAAGGCACATCCTTGAACGCTACTCACGTTCATTGACGCACTTTTATTTTCTTAAATGTTTCATTTAGTAGTTTAAGAGAAAAGCGTCAATGGCTGGAGAACAGCGTTCCACAATAATTTTTAAACTACAATGCTGTAGGTCGTTTGATGGAAACAGCTCTTCGGCATTGTCAGTTCAACACATAAATTAAATTTTGAAATAGGTATTATAGTAAAACCTACTGCAGCAGAAATAGTTAATATCGCGGTTTTAAATCAGACTCTTATTGGAAACTTGATCTAACTTTTGCTATTGGGGAATATAATTGAATCTGCTGCTATAAGTTTTACTCTATTTAGCAATTTAGCGGAGACTTCGTCCATCAAGATGTTCTCGATGTCCTCTGAGGTATGTATGTCTATTCATCGGATTTCAGCGTCGGTTAGTTTCAAAGCTAGATTGACTTACTTTGTTCATCAGTTGCTATTCATTTTGAAAAAAGTCCCGTCATGATTCTTTCACTAAAGGAACCTTTTCCTTGTTTTCTTACTCTCTTGAAACTTGCATCGTCTCCAAGTACTCAGGGTGATTTTTTCACAGCTTCAATCCAAAGAATTCATCTAATTCATCAAGCTAAAAGAAATTGTTAGAATTCTAATCATTTTTTCTTTAGCTTAGGGAAATCTTTCTTCCTAAACAAATATTAGACAATAGGATTGTGGTTAGACTTGCGCTTTGAGGCGTTAGAAGTTTCTTTAAAGTCTTAAAAAATGTAAGGAAAAGGTTCTTCTAGAAGAAAGCAGATCCCGAGTTTGTGGAAAAGGAAAATATCTGGATAGGGAAAAGAGTTAGAGACGTTGCAGGGTTCGTGAGTTGCCGTCACAACGAAGATTGTCTCTCTTTTACAGTCTTTCTAGGCACATCGTGGACCCGGCCGAGGGCGAACAAAGCCTTTTTTTTCTTCACTCACAAAATATAGGCAATTTAGCAAGGAAACCAAAGTCCAGATCCGTGGGGTTGTTTCAGAAAGGGGGGGTTGTTTCAGGCACATTACTTCCGAATGAAGTTGATCACTAGCAGGTTGTTGATCAAATAAGAATCCTGCTTAGTGATCACACTTTTGAGAATTATGGTGATTTCTAGGTCATCACGAGATACGAAGCAACGTCTTGTTTTGGGATTTTATTCGGGTGGGATTTCAGGGTCAAGAGAATCTTCTGTGCAACTGCTCTCAGCCCCGGTTTACTTTTTTCAGGAATATCTTTTTTTCCCTTGCAGCTACTATTTTTTCCAGGCTTTTCAGGCTCTACGAGTCTTCGTTCTTGAGATTAATACAGTTTTCAGGTCACGCGAATGAATAACGACGTAGACTGCGTAGAACGAATTATCAGTGACGATCTTTTCGTATAAAGCGATAAGAACAAAAAAATCAAAGTGTTGAACTTCGAAAAGCACAAAAAAATAAACGCCGATTTAAAATTGTAGTTTTGAAGTCTTAAATTGGAAAATTATGAAATGGAAAAATGATCAGCTTTCCAAGATTTCAGTGGCCCTAAATTGATGAAATTATTATTATTTTTTGAAAAGAACAGAAAGGAAATTTAAATCAATCGAGTGGTTTGAAATTAAAGTAAATTATGGACTGATATCAGTGCCCTTTCTCCCCATTTCTTAGCTTAGGGTCGCGCCGATCAAAAGCATTCGCTTACCACTACTTCTACCACTACTACTACCACTACTACTACTGAACATGACAAAATACCACACTGCCTGGAGAGAGGCTAGCCATGTCCCTCGAGGCAAGTATCTATCTCATTTTCACTTCCTCATTTGGAACTATCTGACTTTTGCAGCCCTTTATCTGGATCTTCAATTTCTCCGGGTGCGTCTTAGTTTTTTAAATCTATATCGTCTGGTGCAATAAGAGTACGTTGTACGACTCGCGATTTCAAAAATACGTTCTCTTTGGTCTTTAAGACTACTTGAATGTTTCCTTTGCATAGAGGTTTCTACATTTTTCGACTGGGATATATTTCATCATACGAGGGATGAATGTCTTTAAAGGTGGTCTCATATTTTTCTGCAATGACAAAGTTTCTTATCTTCGAAACTGTCTTTCAAAGAAGTATTTTTTTTAAATGAGATTCCCCGTTTAAATTTTAGTGCTTCATTGAATAAGTAGACTTTTAAGTTTGGGTGATCTAAATTCGAAGGCTTTCGAATCTTTTATTCTAATTTTTTAAAGATGATGTATATTACAGTTTTCGGTTTAAAGTTTCCAAAAGTGGACGCTTTCCAATACAGAAGCTTCCTAAATTTGAGTATTTGAGACTCAAATTATATTTAATTTGAACCTCCTCATATCCTGTTTTTTTATTTGACCAAAACTGTACAAGCTAATGCTTTTAAATAAGAATGCTTTCAGATTTGGACACATTTTTTTAAATTGGGGTTTAATTTGAACAGAAAACAATTTAATTCTTTTTAATAACAATTGTCGTTGGCATTTACATATATTTTCAAAAATGTAGAATCCTGCAGGTCAAAGCACACAGATTTCTACAAAATATAAAAATAAATAGTTTCTTCATTGGGCCATGACTAATTTACTGTTTACTACGCTGGTAAAAATGCTTTTTTTTAATCTGTTTTCTTTGGCTTGATTTGCATTGGAAAATCGAAACCTATTGAAGTTTCTAACACTTTTCTCTTTTTTCGTAAAGAATCATTTGTCTTCAAAAACCAGTCCAACGTGCTGTTATTTGCACTTTTGTGGTTTTTCAGATTCTTGGGTAGAAGTTGTACGTAAGTACGGTTAACATTGTTCAATAATCTACAGGTGGACGAATCTCAACTAGAAAGCAATAACCTAATGAAGTGGTGAAGTGCTTTCGATGAAATTTAAACTGGTTTAATTCGTTATAGAAAGACGAGAAGATCACAAGTGGAACTTTACTATTGAAGTACTTCTTCTGACAAAGATTTTTACATTGTCAGGCCATGCTGATTTAAATTTGGGGTTTCAAATAAAATTTCGATTGTTGGATTCTTCTTCATGGTTCATTTATAAACTACTCGATTAAAAGTTTTCTATTTTTTAAATTTAATTTGAATTTTTGGGGATCATTAATACAGCACGGCCTGAATTACATTTTAGACGTCATGCTTGTTTATCACATGTACATTACTTAGTTTCCTTTATGAAAACTGGATATACAGGTGAAGGAGCTGCTGATGAGTTTTGGTCAATTGAGGGCATTCAACTTAGTGAAGGATTCAGCGACGGGACTTTCCAAGGGGTACGCGTTCTGCGAGTACGTTGATGTCTCTATGACTGACCAGGCAATTGCTGGACTTAATGGAATGCAGCTGGGAGATAAGAAGCTGATCGTACAGAGGGCCAGCGTTGGAGCCAAGAATCCAATGATTGGAGCTCAAGCACCGGTGCAAATTCAAGTTCCCGGACTCACAATGGCTGGAACGAGTGGCCCAGCTACAGAGGTAAACATCATTTAAATTTAAAAATCATTTCCTTACACACTTCAAGGGTGTTTTAAAAACATTTGTAAATTTAATGAAATTATGATTGCGTAATGCTTACATATTTAAATATGTCTTGTATTTTTTAGGTGCTATGTTTACTAAACATGGTGACACCAGAAGAACTAATGGAAGAGGAGGAATACGAGGACATTTTAGAAGACATCAAGGAAGAATGCAACAAATACGGTGTCGTGCGTTCCGTTGAAATTCCGAGACCAATTGAAGGTGTGGACGTTCCTGGATGTGGAAAGGTTTGTTTGTTTGTTTTTTTTTTTTTTGAGGTATAATTTAATAATTTAATACTATCAATGTGAGTAGTGACTAATTGATGTTTCTCCTTCAGGTTTTCGTCGAATTCAACAGTGTAATTGACTGCCAGAAAGCGCAGCAGACGTTGACGGGAAGGAAATTTAATAATAGAGTTGTGGTCACTTCCTATTTCGACCCCGATAAATATCATCGTCGAGAATTTTAGGTTTCAAACCATCCTTTTCTTAATTATCACGTGTGTAGTCTATACATGAGTGGAAGATTTTATTGCTCCGTCCGGAGTATTGGGACTCGTGACAATTCATTATCTCATGAAGTCTAAGTAAAGTAACGATGAATTTTACTCGTGTGAATTTTCATCTCAAACGTCAAATTCAGAATTAGAATCAAGAAAGAAAAATACATTATACAATTGATCTTTTATGTTTCTATCACTTCTAAAACTGTTCAATTGTTTGTATAGGTGTTCAGTTACTTTAAATTTGAGTGGACAGTGTAATTGAAATAATGCGCGAAATTTGTTTATAAAAAATGAATTGAATCTGTATTTTTGACTTTGTACAATTCAACTACCTTATATAATTTATAATAATGATAGTAAAAGTAATAATAATGACATTTCATGTGAAAATTGAAATTTTTATTTTAATGTAGGGTAGAGATTAAATTAATTAAACTTCGTCTTGCATAGCTGGATGATAAGAATGCGGTTCATCGTTTTCGGAGTTGTCGATTATGAACTTTTTGAGAAGGGCATATAAACCCCCGCCAACCACTAGCATTGCCAAACCAGAAACTAAGACTATGGACCATGCTGGTATCGCTGTTCCTCCTAAAAATATTTTAAATAAGAGTTAAAAATAAAAAAAAAATAAATCAAAATAGATAGCAAAAAAAATAAAAGAATATATTTTTTATTTATATTGGAATATTTTTAAAAAGCTAAGAAGTTTGAGCATAGTATTTTAATTTAATAAAAAGAATATCCAGCAAAAATAACAGACTAGTTACATAACTTAGAAAAACTTATTAACAGTCGAAAATTGTGCATCAGTGCTTTCATCATAGAAATTTCAAAAGAAACTATGTAATTGGATTAAAACATTAATATGAACATTACTTACTATAATATCGTCTCGTGATAGTTTTGCGTCCTCGTAAAATTTTTCGACGCCCTTCAGCTTCTTCCATGAACACTCCTAGGATCACTTTAGACAACAGAAAATTTTCAAATTTTTGAGTACGAATAAACACAAATTTATAAAAGCTTGAATTTTAAAAAGTTCATTTTTAGCAATTTAACACTAAAAATTTCAATTGAAAGTAGGTCACGTTGTCACAAAATTCGTTGATCCTAAATCATATTTTTCTATCAAGTAAATGCATTATTTTTATTTAAAATTCGTGTTAAAAATAATAAAGTGTTAAAAACAAGTTATATTTTTATAAAAAGTAAATAATGTATTATTTTGATAAAGCATATTGTAAATACCAATTCTTTGCTATTTTTTGTAGAACAAACTAATATTAATAATTAATTACTTACAAAGACCGATCGCTAGGTAATACAAAATGCTTTTGGTCCGCATTTCTCCAACTTGACAGAAAATAAAATCTAAAAAGGACCTTTCTTCACTGTAAAAACTGGGCGTCTGTCTCTTTGAAATGCGCCGTGATTCAACACTGATAAAATGTTTTGATAACAGGTACTACAATTCTCTTATCTCTGACACATCGAGATAACCTGCTCGGTGATTAAGAAATATATTGACCAAAGTGAAATTTCCTGACAACGGCCATACCACACTGAAAGCACCAGTTTTCGTTGGATCACTGAAATTAAGCAGCGTTAGGCGTTTAGTACTTAGATGAGTGACCGTACATAAAACCAAACGTATTTCAACTTCTTTTTCATTTATTACACATTTCAACTTTTAAAATGCACCCAAGCGCATAAAAATACAATGTGAGTAAAAATACTTGTAAATCAAAACATTAATTTTTTAAAAAAAGGCGAATCGATGACCAAAATAGGGGTTGGATCCTTAATTTTCAGGGTTGTCCTTCTAAACCTAAAGTTCCAATCATTTCTGGATGAAAACTAATAACTTATAATATCGCACGTGTCTCATTGGTCTACATAACTAATGTAGTGACTTTTTATTGACTTAAGCAGATGAAAACAAAATTACAGTCAAGAAAAATTTTTAGACGATCATTGAATAAGACAAAGATCAGATAACTGTAATTAAACAGTAGAGAACGATTGCTAAAATCGGCGCACACCGTATGGTGTTCACAGTCAGATTCTCTGGCTCTCAAGCTCATCACCTATCAACAAAAGGTTTATATTACTTATAGAAATGCACAAATGTTTTTAATATACACAAATAGCGCATTGTACAATACACGACATTCCAAAACATCGTGCTTCGTTCTTTCATCGAAAACTCAGCCTTATGCTTTCATTCTCATTACAAGTTTTCATTATTCTTTCATACAACTTTAATTCTCTCCCTTCTGTTCTTTTTTTCCACAAACCGCTTTTATATTATACAACTTTAATACACTTTTTGTAATACGAACCATACTTTATTTTTGTTTTTAATTTACACACTTTCGTTAGGTACAACCACAGCTGCTCAAATCCTTAGCTTTCCTAATTGTTTAACAATCAGCACCATTTGCGAGCGATCGATTGGCCTTTAGAAAACTAATCCCTCCATGGCTCTCACCTTTCACATCGTAATCACAATTGTAGTTGCCGATCAAAATTTAGATCAAGATTTCTCGTGAAATTCGCCTCGAAATTCATATTTTCAAATTAATTAAGACTTAATTTCCAAGCATTAAATATTGTTAAGATTTATTAATTTATCACCATCAGTTAATAAAAGTAATTTTTGCATTTCAAAGATCATTTTGAAGGATTCTACCAGAGAAAAAAAATATTGTTAAACCTTCTGAAACTTTGATACAAAATTACGAAATTCTACTTGACTACTACACAGTATTTTTATTTGAAAAGGCATAACAGCAGTTTTTTTCATTCCGAGTCACATAATTTTAAAACTAGCAATTGAAATTAAAATTACTTGGAGTAAAGAAGAAATTAAAAAGAACTGAGAATTCATTTTAATTTAAAGAAAAAAAAAAAAAAATGAATTTCGAAACGAAAATCGCAGGATGGACTTATGCTGAAATGATTAATTTAATTCGATGCTAATAATTAAAGACCTCTTTCTATCGTAGGAACAATTACCACTCGATACAGAAGTGCGACAATGAATATAAAAAATTGTTAGAAAATTTGTCAATGCCTCTGCATACTTCAAGTTCAAGAGAGTTGCTGGGCTATGCCTTCGAAAGAACGCCAGAATAGTATATAAAGCATTTTCTCTTTAATCGAATGAGTGGTTGTTACACCATCTTCACACTTTCTGATGTTTGAAGTAGAATCGAAATGGAAGAAAAGAATCTAAAGAGAAAAAAGTAATTGAAATGATAGAAAATCATTAAAATGACAGAAGAAAGTCGAAATGAGGAAAATAATAAAGAAAGGAGGCTAATAACAAATTTTCTTTAATAACAAAAGCTTTCACATATGGAACACGTAATACTGAATATATGTACACACGAACAACTCTAATGATTTGAACGTATTAAGTATTGGAAAACGAATTAATTAAACTCGAAAGAAAAAACTAGGATATTTTTAAATAAATAAAGAGAATTTTCTTGTGTACTATACAGCCTTCTAGTCAATATCACTGTTATTATCTAACTACCTACAAGTAATTAATAACATTAGACTCTTTGTCGATAGGTCAATCTATATACGAATCTTCCTAGTCTATGCCCTAACTTCTAAAACCACTTGAATAGTTACTCTTTTTCTAGATAATATCGTAATAATGGATGGCATAACGATTTCAGTGTAATCGAAATAACACAGAACTTCAGATGTCGAAACACACGTTTAATTATTTTGAAATGCATTTATAGTTAATCTCTATTTATATTTAAGATTTATCTTAATTCTCGTTGCTATTGCAAATTTGTGAAGTGATTCTAAAAACTTTGTCGATTTTGTTGAAACTAAATGCACACGGTGTTGGTTTCGGCGTCGCACGAATTTACTTCTAGACTACGAAATAATTAACTTAGATCTCGCAACGACTTACAATTAGACCAGAAACCCAGACAAATTTTGCACGCGTTTTTAAAGCGTTTTACCCCGTTTTTCATATCAATATTTCATTATCTCAGTTTCTGGTAACAAGTTATTGTTCGGCAACAAAGTTTTTTTACGTGATATCAATAAATATGTAACTGCGAAAAATAATCCGACTTGTATTATTATAATAATTTAATATTGAATGAAAAATATTACCGAATAGTTGCGCAATTTTTGTATGCTAGGCGTTTGAATTTACCTTGAGGCTAGCTAGTATTTCGTTCCGATGAGTCTTTTTTCGTCTCATTTGTCATCGAGGTTTGATTATACGTCGAGGAAAGAGAATCAGGGATTTTTGGGGGTTCTCCATTCGATGTAGAGTGTGAACCAGTATCTACGATTTCGTTTATTCTATTGCCAGGATCGATTTTTGTGGAGTGGACTTGTGATGAGCTTTCTGTCTCTTCTGCAAAGACAGGGACGTCTTCAATTTCCGGTAGACAAGGTAGTTGTAAAATTCCTTCTTTTACGAGAACGTGCTTAAAGGTTTCCAAGGTTTTCCTTAGAGTGATGCAGAAACCTCTAGAGGCCGGTATAAGAGGAAATTCAGGCAAAATTTTTTCATCTGTGAAAGAGAGAATAGCAGATTTTAAAAAGGTTTTAACTTAACTTGTAGAGTTGAGTTAATTAAATTAAAAAAGTGTTTTTGTAGGACAGGTGACTGACCTGAATTGAAATAATTTCAAATCAGGTTAATTATCCTGCCAATTTAATCTGGCGCAAACATTTAAACAATACTTTTAAAGAAACAAGTATCATAAAATAATGATTGCGCCCAGCTGGGAACGAACCCGCGACCTCTCACTTTCTGAGCAAGCCCTCTACCATCTGAGCTACGTATACACTTCCTATTGCTCTCTTTAATCGTACAAAAGGTAAGTATAAGAAAAAAGTACTCACCAACTTGAGTGATTTCTTTGAAGGTCGTCGGCGTAACCGGAGAGAGAGGATGCTGATTATTGTGTTGTTCCGAGATCTCCATCCAACGATCCAACCTTTGTACAAGTTTCTCAGCATGTCTTTTAAAATGCTCAATAATAATATCCTTAAATATGGGCGGAGGATGTTGCAGAAGCTTGGTCTGCGCTTGTACCAGCTTAAGCACAACCATCTCGTTGTACATTCTAGAATTCTCTCGTCCTTGTTGAGAGCCTTTTTGTTTCTCGAAGCCTGCTTCGTTGAAATAAGGCTCTGGTACAAGAATAAGACCCTGTATAGAAACAATTACCTGCAGAAGAGTTGAGGAACTCGTCCAGACTTCCGTCCCGCGGCCAGCCCAGGTTCCCAATAAACTAACGCAGACTTTTCCATCTTCGTACAGATTCGGATTCAGCCGATCACTGCAGTAGGAAATATAATGGCACAACGGCGGGGCTACGGGATAATCAGCGGAGAGTTGAAAATCAAAAAGAAACAGTCCATCCTCATAAGGAGTTTTCTCAGGACCTCGAAACATCACCGAGTAAAGATCTATCCTATCTTCAAATCCTTTCACCCAAATTCCAGACGGAAGTGAGCTTCTCAGCAATTTTAATTCCTTAGAGACAGTTCTGAAGAAATTTGTAGGATCTGTGGGTTGGAACATCGTGAGCTTAAATTTGTGACTATCAGGAGCTGTCTCGTCTATCATGAAACCTTCACCCTCAGCATAAATCGGTGGAGGAATCTCGATCGAAACTTCGGACGGTTCTTCAATCAAAATAGGTTTCTGTACCTCCTCTTTTTTTGGTTTTTTCGCAGGTGATGAATTCTTCGTAGCATCGGAGAGGGACATCCGAGCTAGGCCAAACCTCTTGGAAACTTCTCCGTGAGCCAAGACTAATTGCGCTTTTATTAAAGTGCACAATTTCACACAAACATGAGAACTTCCAAGGGTGTAGTTAACAGACTCTTGTACTTTGTCTTGAACGTCATCTTTCTCGGAATCGATTGCGTCAATCCCAGGAGTTCGATCAGCGTTATTTGCATCTTCGCTGAGAAGAAATTCTCCACTAGATTCACTAGATCCGGATTCCTTTTTCGAATTCTCTGCTGAGAACAATCCAGAGTCTTCTGGATTAGGATTAATATTTGTGAAGAGTCGGTCTATTTCCTCTTTTTCTTTGCATTTTTTTTTCTCCTCATCCTTCCCAGTTTCGGCTGAATAAGCAGAATCACTGCTAATTTCGACAGTGATGTTTTCAGAAGTGTCTTGCGTGCTCTCGCTATTTACATTTCGCGCACTTTGATCGTCGATTTCTTCTGAACCACCAGATTGATGACTGAACAGCCTCGTCACCTGATCTGCCATTCTCTGAGCAACATTCGCTCTTCCGCGTTCTCGAACTCTTTCAAGAAGACCTTGAAAGTGACTTTCATGGAAAAAGGAAGTCCCCATCAGTTTATCCATATATCTACAATCTTTGTAGACCTCCAACAACTTCCTCATGACTTCTGTCGTTTGGAGAGAAGGATTCTGGGTAAATATTTCTTCAAGTCGGGACATTGCTTTTCTTGCCTTTTCTATGTGAGCTGCTAGCTTTGGTTTTATGTTCTCCGTTTGCTCGGTTCCGTCATTGTCAGCAATGAAACAGTCTTCTAGTTCAGTTTCCCAGGAGGCATCGGATGACACGTCGTCCCATTCGCCCTCATCACTATCGTACTCTCCGACTTTATAGAGATCCTGCGGCCAGCACATGCTTACGTGACCATGTATCCACCAAACTTTTACTCTTCCCTCTGGATAGTTGTCCAAAACTTGACCCGCTGTGCAGTTCGCGTCTTCTCCTTCGAAATTTGCTATCCGAATTACTCGAGTTCCAGGCCTGTATTGGAAGTCGGGATGGTCTTTCAGATCGTAGACACTCACTTCTCGTTCTTCTAAGAAAGTTGGCCTGTTTAGAAATACAAGACAATAAATTATATACAAAATGAACAATATTAAGTCTACATTTCGTCGATATCCTACTCACTGGGGACTTTGACTTGAAGTATAAGTCCTGAACCACTTGATTTTGGCCGTTCGTCCTTGATGATCTACACTTTGAACCACACCATACATTCTCGATTCTTCCTTCTGATCGACGACAAAATCTCCAGGGAAGAATTCTTTATCGTCCAGATGATGAATTGGATACAACTGCGTTGATGGAATACCTGTAAATTATAATTATTTTCTATGAATAAAGAAGCAAATAAAAAGAGAAATACTAAACAGTTAAATTGAATTAAGAAATACGTACCAAGTTCCACTGAACCATCTTGCCAGACGACATTCGCTTTCGTACTAGTCGATAAAGTTTCTACAACAATTTTAGTACCAGGTACCAAAGGCACTGGAGGCACTTTTTTCTTCGCTTTGCAAAGCTTCTTTTTCTTCAATACTTTTGTCATTAGGGCAGGCCCTTTCTTTTTCTTTCCCATTGATGACATACTTGAGCATCCACTGGATACCTACAAATAATAAATAACATTTAAATTAAAGAAGATTAAAAAAAGCTTGAACTATAACTTGACCGTACTTAAAAATAAATAAATTTAATAAGTAAAATAAAATATACCGAAGCTGTGTCGCTTTGTGAGCCAGTGTCTTCCGTATCCCAATCATCTGAACTCTCTGTATTTTGATTTTGTGGCGGAGGTATTAAAGTATTATTGCTTGGCCCATTAGGTGCCGAATTCGTATTACTTTGAGAATTTGTGCCATGAAGCTGATTTTGAGCATTAGCATGGTTTTCACTCTTCTCTTTCTCTTTATCTTTATCTTTGTCTTTATCTTTTTTCTTATCATCTAAACATTTTGCAGTACTAGGACGAATTTTTCTTGGACTGTGTTTAGGAACTTGATAAATCTCCTTTTGCTGCTTCCTCCACTGTTCGCGCGTAATAACATTCTCGTTACCCTTAATCACATAAAAGTTACGATCGCCCACTTGCAAGGTCGAAGGTTCGAAAACATTTAATAATTTTAGTTTCTTTAGATCTTCACCTTCGACTACGAATTTCGGTTGAGCTTGATCCGACCATGCTCCATCTTTCGAGTAGGCTCTACATTGCCAATGAACTCCAACCCAATCAGTTTCCACTTTTTCGACGACCACTTTCGTTATTTTTTGCGGCTTGGATTTGCGCTTCGCTTTCATTTCTTTTGTACACTGAATCCATTGCGCGTCCTCAAGACAGTGAACTGGGCCCCATAAACTTTGTCCGGGATAGAATTCGGAAGAGTGAGGAAAGTCGTTATCCTGGAAATAATAGATTGAAATTATTATGTAATCCTGTTGCAAATCATGTATCCCTCAGAAATTTTTATATTACTTACGTTATCTCGCTTTTCTTCAAAATTCTCCAAACCCCGAGCGTCCATTTCATTGATTACACATCGAGAGCCATCAGAAGTTGTTAGCCATAATTTGAAATGAACGATTCTGATTCCTCCTACCCAAGAATCCATACAAACTGCTATGTCTGTAGCGAATTCCTGAAAGGATATTTCTGTTAGTCACTATTTTTCATTTACTTATGAGGGACTTTACTTATGGAACTTTTCAGGTGTAAGTAAAGAAAAAGCATACCTCCAAAGGAACCAAATCCTCGCTCCTAATATCAGTTAGGACTTGTTTGGTACCAATGACTTGAACGCATGCCGTTAGTTCAATATCTCTACAATAACCCCTTTGTGTATCCTTTCCTTTAATCATTCGACGAACAACATCTCCTGGCATCAAAGTTCTGTCTGCGAGGTGAACCTAAACCCATCAATCATAAAGTTCTGATTATCAGACAATGTTTGCACAATCTCAATAAGTGTATATTGCTCTTTCAACATAAAGCGACATAAAAGTGATAACTTTCATAGTCATCTAGAATTGAAAGATTGCTTAATTCCATTTTCTTTTATGTACTATAATTTTGATAAAGAATGCAAAAATAGAAAGTGTTACTTAATCTTTACGGAATAAAAAATATCGTCTTCTGACGAATGATTCTAGCGATTTTTCCGGTATAGGTCTTGAAAAGAAGACATATGGGGAAAAGTGGGGTTAGGTTTTTGAAAAAGGGGAAAAAGATCTGAGGGGGAAAAGATGTAAGGGCGAAGACGTACCTTTTTAGAATTGACGAGTTCTTCGACGCCGGAGGGATGCCAGACCACGCGGATTTCGCCCTTTTTTTTCTTAGGGCTTTCTTCGGTGGCGGAACTGTCATCGGACAAATCCTGGTCGTCGTTTTCCATAATGATGCCAAACTCGACATTGCCTCTCTTGTCGACCCGGTAGACGACATCCTCGTAGAAATATTGGTCGTCCGTGGTGGATACGTTCGTATTTGTAGCCATTTTTCTTCAAGTTCTGCCGAATAACCAACGAAGAATGACAGATCCACGAGACACGGCGCACCGCTCTTGGCGCCGCAAATACCGCGACCTCGACCCTGTCCCCAATCCAACCCCAAACCAGACGACCGATCTAAAATTTCGCCCGCCCCACGATCAATTTTCTGGCCGGATCATCGACCCATGATTTTTTTGTAGCCAAAATTGTACCGATCAGCTGTTCTTCACCTTTTGTTTTTTGAGGTTAGGATAATACAGTCACAGGACAGTTAATTAGATGGAAATTTTGGATAAATAACTTTTTACACTGGACGATAATTAAAATTAAATCAATTTGGAAGTTAATTAAGATGATTGCAAGCGTTAATGGATTTATCATAAGCAATGAAGTGATGTAGATACGTAAAATTCAAATTGTATAATTATTTCCCGCGGTGCGATCCGAGTGTGCTCATTGGTTGCAGTTACTTACTTGATTCACATAGTGATTTTTAGTTTTGGTGTTAAAAAATATGTAGAATGTACTAATGACAATATCATTATGACAAATTACTAAAATCAAGAATTTACTTTAAACTTAACAATTTTTATTGGCAACAGACTATTCGTCATTATAAACAAATATATTTACCAATGTTGTTCACATACTAATATTAAACATTATACTCTATAAAATTGATATAGCGGGTCTAAAAAATTTTATTACATAGGCCTTCTTTGCTTAGAGCTTAAACAGCAAAATGTGTTCGTTGAAATCCTTGTCCTAGGCTTTGTAAAATTATCTGTACTTCGTCCTATTTTTGGTGAAAAAAGATGTGGGCATCGAATTTTGTTGCTAGCTGCAATTCGTTTCTCTGAAAAAATTTCAATTTGGTCCAATTTAATATAAAAAATGTTATTACGTATTTCTTTAGAGAAAATATCTTATCCTGCTATGAAAGCAAAATAATTAGGAATATAGTTTTCTAAAGAAACAAGAATACCTTAACGATATGTAAAGATAAAGGTCGGTTAGTGGAATTTTTTATGATTTTTCTCAATCTGCATCTATAGTGTTAGAAGTTATAACATTTCCGTTTATTTCATCTAGTACGTCTCCAACTTGTATTTTTTCCTAGTAATTATTTGAAAAAATATTACATGTAACAAATATTTTATCTGATTAATTAAAGCAACGGCTTACATTTTCTCCAGCAACAGAATTTTCCTCGAGACTAACAACTAGAGCCCTTCCCTTCTTAAAGCTATAAAAAAATACTGTTATTAATTCTATTTATTTTAAAATGATTATCTCTATTTTCTAAAAAAAAAAAAAAAATAAAATAAAACTGTTTCCCGAATTCTCTTACGAACCAAACTGACATTCCTAAAGATTTGCAAGACACGAACTGCGGCTAAAATACATTCTGGTAATTGCCAAGTGCCATCTAAAAAGCTGGCATTTCTGAGGTTTAGCCTATAAAGTAAATTTTACTGATTTGTAAAAGCACAGAAAGAAATATTTCACCAAGGATTTCATCGCCAAGGATGCTATTG
>JAUEJJ010000017.1:3776950-3791425 GCA_032164275.1 Synergus coniferae | reverse complement strand
CATGCAAAAAGGAAAAAATAATCTTTGTTTTCTGGAATAAAATGTAAAGAAATTAAATTTAAAATCTTAGAAGAAAACACCACGAATTAAAATTTTTTATCAATGTCTAATAACACAACAAGCAAACGTTAGTATTTATTTTGTACAATTCATATCCAATGAATATTAATTAAAATATTACATTTTATTTTTTTCACAATAATCCTTGGTGGTCCCACGATGAAGTTTACAGGACTTATAAAGTACATGTATAACTTCTTATCCTGTAAATTTTATCGCGGGACCACCAATGGTTAGTGAGAAAAATTGGTTTCATTTTTTTTTTTTTAGAAAATTGCATATTTATTAAACAAAGGCATTTTTACTCAATGGAATTTTATTTTTTATTTGCAATCTAAATTTGTTTAGGTACAAAGGTAAAGCTGATTTCTGGAGATAAAGTAGAGAAGGAAACAAGTTCTTCATCCTTTGTCGAACAAAAAAAAAATACTTTTCTAGGATTAAAACACCAAGAAATGGTGATTCGACAATATTTTACATAATTGTGTAGAATATTTACATTTTCAAAGTTTCTCACTGCCTCAGATCAGTATCTTGTTACGCATTATTCGAGAAGTTTGAAAATACTGAATTCAATAAAAAATAATTATTTTACTATTGTAGAAATTATCTTTTCAATTTTAGGAATAATATTAAGAATTTGCTTTATAGAAAAATATTTAAAACGACTTACCTTTGAGGTAATTGTTCAGTTCCACTTTACTGAAGCAGCATCTGAGTTCGGAGGGTTTCACACCTCTAAAAATCTCAATAACATTCGGGAAAAGTTATTAACTTTGTCTAGAGATAAAAAGGGAAACTTACCTTTGATCTAAAATAGAATCAAAACAGGAAAGAGCGAAAGTTTGTAACAAAAATTTAGAAGAGTTCTTTGTTTTGAAATTCAAACAAAGATATCTAATATTAAACAAGTTTCAGAAAATATTTAAGAGATTATATAGAATTTCTTGGGGGTTTAAACAATTTATTTGTACACACTTTTATAATTAGTTTATAATTATAATTTATTATAATTATGATTCTTCATGACATTTGATAAAGTAGTGCAAATGCACAGGTACTTCTGTGTACTGAATTCCATATTTACAAATGGCTTGTGCAGCAAAGCACTTTAAACTGATATGATCCATTAAATTAATGCCACCCACTGATTTCCAAATCTTTGTCTCTGTTATGCTAACTAAATCTGGTGAGTCTATGTGAGATCCATAATCCAAAAAGAGTTTTAAAACCTGTAACAATAAGAGCAAACTTAATATTTTTTTGTTAAAAAATTTACCTCCGTTTCTTACAGACGGATTAAATGGCCTTGTTTTAGTAAAAAATATTTATTATTGCGAGGGTAAAGTTGGCGAAACTAAATTTTCTCTTATGGTAATGACCACATCGCTTTAATTAGTAGAACCAAATCATTTGTACATCTTCCGAACTAGTAAAATTCTATTTTTTAGAACATTTTAAATCGATAGATGAAAAGTTATGAAATTAATGAAATTTTAAATTCCTTAACATCTCTAATTATTTTAAAGATATATATTATTTGTATTTCACTTACGGACTTGAACAAACACTGAGACATCTTATGACCTCTTAATGCTATCAATGCTGAAAGCAGAGGAGATCTATTCATTGGATCCTTTGCATTTACATCGGCTCCGCAGTCTATAAGTAGTTTGAGCATCTTCAAGAAGAAAGAATTCTGTGCAGGAGTAAACATTTTTATACATATAATACTAGAATGTAAAATTAATCTGCTAATCTTAAAGTATTCGTCGTCTACAGTTGTGCAGTGCACAAGTTTCCACACAAGTTTCTGAATTTCAGCATCTTCCGCTTCAGTTTGTGAAATTTCCAAAAGCACTATTATCAATGTGCACATTATATGAATCATCATACGCATACAGTCAATACCACAGTCTTTAGGGATCTCTCTCCTTGCATCCATCTAAACAAATAAAATCATTTATTACAATATAATTCTCGAAATCTTATTTTACTTGTTAATAACATTTCAGATAAAGTTCCCCATATAATGTGTATGTTACTTGCATTATTAATTTCATTAAATTATGGGACAATTGCTTTATCTTCAAAACAAAGTATAATCTGTTTTTTAAAATATTGATAAACATATCTACTAATCGCTTTCTTATTTATAATAATTAAACTTATAAATATTTTCCAAATACTTATAATTTTCTCTACAGGTGCGAATACGGTTCAGGAGGCATCTAATAATTACCCTTCACACTCCACTCTCAAAAGGGAGGTTAATAATGATTGAAAAATTTAAATCAAAACGTTTTTTTTGGAGGGGAGCCACCGTGCCCTCCCTCCGTATTCGCCCTTCCATCTTTATGATTTTTTAAATTAGGAAATTCCTTTAAAAATGTTGGATGAACTCTAACATAAAAATTCAATCTGTTTATTTAGCTCAAGAAATATTGAAATTAAATTAGTTTTCGCAAAATACCCTTTTTAAGTAGATTTGTACTTAAAAGACGAAAGAATGTAAAATTTAAATACTTTTGCATAAAAAGTATTAATTAGGCAAGCAATTTTATAATTAATACTTTACCTCCAAAACTAATTTCGATTTTGAGACGAGCAGAAGCAATGATTCAAATATCGCTGTAAAATCAGAGAAGTTCAGCGTTTCACTTTTAGAAATATTATGTTTAAATATGTTGATACAATTTCTTTGCATAAATTCGAAAAATCCAGGCCATTGATGAAGTAAAATCTGAAAGGAATAGAAATCATTAATAATGAAAGTAGATAATTAAACCTAAAATGCAAGCAAAATTTCTACTCAAAGCTTTTTATTAATCGTAAATTTACGAATTTTACTTAAAATTACGAATTTTGGAAGCAAATTTACTAAAATATTTGTAAAATTACGAAAATACTTCGCGAAATTACGAAAATACTGGGTAGGACTCGGTTTCCTTCGGTACCGTTTGAAAAGACGCCGCCGTTTTCTCCAGAAGTCTCAGTATAAATTAAGAAACGAAGTGTAAAGCACAGTGAAACGTTTTTTAAGAACTTATTAAAAGTGATTTTTTTAGAATTGTAAATCGAATATTTTTGCATGCGATGTGATATACAAGAAATATTTACATGTGACGTTCATTGAAGTGCGTTCTAAAGTAAGTATGTGCAAGAAATATAAATAAATCTAACGTGAAAAAGGAACATTTTTGAAGTTAAGGGGCTATTTTACTTTAAACGCTCCAATTTTTCGGGAATTTTTTCTGAGAATGCTATGAAAGACATTGATATAAAGCTCGTTATATATATTCAGAGGTATAATTTATGAATATTTAATTTTACAACTATGCTGTACATAATATTTGTACATGTATTTGGAAATACTTATGACTAACCTACATATTAATATTAAATATTTTTTTGTAGAGATATCATGAAAATCAATCCTAAAAATGAAAACGACCAAGGACAATATGGAGTCAAGAGGTCTATAAAAGACAAGAGAGCCAAAGGAGAGAAACGGCGGCGCTTATCTTTCGATACGAAAGTTTTAAGACTTCCCAACGCAATAAGTGAGTTTACTTCAGGCAACTAATTTAATATTTTGTAATAATAAATGTAAGCATTGTATTTCTTTTTATCCATTGTGAAAGAAAGAATAAAGAAAGAATAAAAAAAAGAAATTTGAAGAAAAAATATGTGATTTTAATTCTTTTTCCTAATTATATTTGTAATATTTTTCAGTTAATTAATTTTAATAATTATACAATTCATTTCCTACTTTACATTGCAATTATATAAAGTAGCAAGTAGATTTTATATTATTAAAATTAAAATTAACCGAAAAAATGTGTTACCCTTGGAATTTTACGTTACTGAAAATTACGAAAAAACTTCGGATTTTTACGAAATGTAACTGAAAGACAATTCCGTTACTGTTACTGAAAATTACGAACGATTCCGTCAGTGCTACTGAAAATTATAGACCGTTTCGTAATTTCACGAAACATTTAACTGTAAAAAACTTCCAATACATGTTTCGCAAAATTCCGAAAGAAATTTCTAACAGTGTAGGTAAAGCCCACTTTTTTCGGAAATTAAATTAAAATAATTGAGAATGACAACTACGTAAGTCTCATTTCGTCCCCATCCCCCCAACTACTCAGAAATTTTTTTTTTACTGTTAATATATTGCAAGCGTAGCTCGCAAGGACCATTAACTTCCATAATTTTCTCCGATTTTTCTATTTTTAATCCTATCACAGAAAACATTCTTTGTTTCTCCTGTAAAATGTCATTTTATATGTATACAGCCGTTTTTTAAATTGATAAGTAAACTTAAGTAAACTTACACGATCTTGCTCCACTATAATTTCCAGGATCCTTCTCCACAAATATATCCTGAAAATATCAGCAAAAATTAGAAAATATTCAACATATCTAAATATTTGACAATTTATTCATTAATATTTAATAAATTTTCATTTCTGAATGAATATGGAATATTGAAATAAATACCGAAATGGCCAATTATATGACACAATTTCTCTCTCCAGCATTTCGATTGTGACGTGATGAATTAGACCAAGAATTCTTTCGAAAGAAATAAGAGTTTGCATTCTTATTGCATTCAAATCAGTTATAATCATATTCAACTCTTTTGTTGTGGTGATCTCTTTCGCATTTGGAAAAATCATTTTTGTTATTATACCAAAATTATTTGGTAATAACCTTCCAATCAGCCCGCTGTTTCTTCTGATATCTAGAGACTTCTCCCAAAATTCAAAGGCATTGTCATTTTCATTCCTAAAAGCGAACATGGATCCCACCAATTCATACGCATCTGCTAGTGTCTCCGACGAATAGGGAACATTCTTAACTGGTAAAATAAATAAATAATAATATAATTGATATTTAAAACTAATATGGTTGTAATCACTAATGGAGCGTCCATATGAATGTGATGCTCTGAAATAATGTTATACATCATTCATTGATAGATGGTATGAATTTTATACATGTATATTTCGTAACATAAAATAGGGAGGGTTTAATCAAACATCATCCCTAATCATTGTAAACTTTGAACTATTATTTTCCCAATCAACTTACCTAAATAATCGAATGCCCGTAAGCAACGATTAGTGCAGGCAGCCTGTAGCGCATCATCATTGTTTCCGCCTCTCATATATGGATTTGCTTTGTGAGATAGGAGAAATTTGATTGCAATCAATTCGTCAACTATAATCGCCCTATGTAATATTGTACAAGAAAAGGAGTCCCTAGCATTAATATCCGCTCCATGTTTTAGGAGAATAAAGAATTTGTTTCTTTTGTGCAGACACTTCAGTAAACATGTTTCTCCCAACTGAAATCGTCTATGAATATCGGCTCCATTCTGCACCAAGTATGTAAAAATTTCTGGGAAAGAGAAAATTATAAATAAAAGGAAGCAAATATTAAGGAAAATATAATATAAAGTTTCTAAGAAAATTGTTATCAATGCTTATTTTTGAAATTATTAAATTTTTAGGGTATTAAATTGTAATATTTTTTCCCGGAATTGTTTGGTATGAAAAAGTCACTTTTTGATATGTTTCTTCGTTCATGAACGAACTTTAGTGTTTTACCTGTGTCATCATGACGGCTCAAGCACAATTCTTGTATAACAGTGTTTCCAATGTCAAAATATGCGTTCACATTGGCCCCATGTGATACTAAGAATTTAACCATAGGTAAGTTTCTTCTAAATACGGCAGCAATCCATAACGGAAAAACCATATGAGGCATGATTCGTGGAACAGTACTCTACAACGGAAAAACATGGTTAAACGACATTTTTTCGAAAAATTAGTAAAATCGTGAGCGTAAGCTTTATCTATCATAATTAAAACACGTCGATAACTTTACAACGAGATATACCGCAAATGACTATGCGTATTTCTTAGCTGGGATTTGATTGCAAAAAAAATGAAAATATGTTCCTGTACTAAAGTTATCTATATCTATATCTTCGTTCAACCCAGGCAGCACTTACATATAAACTTTGTACGGAAGACAACAATTTTCCTCGTCTGTTGACATCTGCGTTGCAATGGATGACAAGATATTCCACAATTTCCATTTTTTGATGCCAGCAAGCCAAGAACAGAGGATAAAGATTCCTCTTGACCGTGGATACTATTTCCTTCCGCAAATCTGGTTTACATTTTTCTAGACGTATTCGCACTGAATCTGTAAGTCCCGATCCAGCAATCGGAGACGAGCAGTCTGTCATCAGGTCTTCATACAGCTTTTCATATTCTCTGGGATCGAGGGGCGGCTCTTCAATATTACTTGTATATTCATATTTTCGTTTAGTCTGTAAACATATTAAATTCCATATGCAATTCAATAAAACGTAGTCGATTACAATTGAAAATTGAGAAATCTTGAACTTGTTGATTATGATTAATATGAAATAGTAATTTACGTGACACGGGGAGAGGTGCAGCATTTCGCTCATGTGATATCTGCCCACGTTTCACACTCGTGAAATTGTCGCCTTTCGCCCCTTGTTACGTAAATTACTTACTATTTTACAACACATGTATCGAAAATTTAAACTTCTTTGAGTTTATATTACAGTTGTTACTGTATTTAAATACGTAGGCAATACCAGGCAATACTTCACGATCGAAGGTGAAGACTGGTGAAGACCGAAGTCAGCCTCGATTCTCGATTGTCTCGATACTCTCGATACGAGATTCGATAAGAGGGAGAATTGCTCAAATTGCTGCAGACAGATCTGCTTTCGATACCGGTTACGGTATCTAGGGTTGAAAAAACAACTTTCTATCCGCTACGGAGGCAACGAAAGTCAAATTTTCAATAAATATTATGAAAAATAATATACGTGCCACGGGGAGAAACGGCAATTTCACTCGTGTGATATCTGCTTTGCCTTCGCTTCGCTTGGGCATCTAACTTCACACTAGTGAAATTGTCGCCTTTCGACAGTTTCGCCACTTTCGCCCCTTGTTACGTGAAGACTTGAATTGTGGATACGGATCAAATAAGGGGTCGCGCGATCGAACACGCGGAAAAGTATCGTTCACATTGTAACGTGGCAGACTTATAACAGTGTGAACAATACTCTTCCGCGTTTTTGATCGAACGCGCGACCCCTTATTTGATCCTCATCCTCAATTGAAGATACTGTAGATAGTATGCTATCATTGCAAGTTGATTTCATTTAAAAATTTGAGTTCTTTCGTTCATTTTCGCCACATATAATAACATAAATTCAAAATCCATTACGTGTAAAATTATAAACGATTAATCATGTGCCAGAAAAAATCTATGATTGTATACAGTATAATTTGTGTACTTACTCCTCGGCTTTCCTCTGCATTCGACTCATTCGAGTCGATGGAATTTTCCATTTTAATTATTTTTACCAAATTTGAAATAAACTATATACACTATACGTTCAAGAAACGTAATATACAAATAAATCGTTACTGTCTTCCCTCAACGCTAGTATAAAATGACTGACAAAAACCACACAAAAACTCAAGCTGACTATGGAGTATTCACGGTATGCACTATGCACTTATACACTATGCACTATGCACTATGCACTATGCAGTTATGCACTATGATGAATATGGCGTCATTGGCGTTTCATCTCATGGATCATGGGAAACCAGGGGCGGGGGAAATAGTAGGGATGCCATGGTTGAAAGAAATCCAGGCGTTCCTTCTACAATCCAGGTATGGTATTCCCCACCTAATCTCAGGTATTCCCTGGCAGAGATTATGTCCCTGATATTCCATACAATTCCATACTTCGAAAACTGGCTAGAAAAATCACGAATTGTTCCTTAATTATAATTTTTTTTTGTTAGACATTATTACTTTTTGTTCAAAAATATTTCATTCGTTTGACTTACTGCGTTTTCAATTTTTTAATCTCACCCTCCCCCCTCTTCCTGCGAAAAAGTAAACTTCATACCTCATAAATGCAGGCTACTTCGGCCAACTTCAGCCCTGAAAGCAAGCACCAAGCCTGACCTGAAGGTCCTGAGACCTGAAGTCCTGAACTCATACCGTAGAATCTTTCCTCTACGCTCGAATTTCGAGTTAGACTATATACAAAAAAAATATGAAACGATGCAACCATGCTTCAAAAATGTTTTTCAGAGATTATCCACATGATAGCATGAAAGAATTGCCTACTGGATATGAAAAGAAAATAAGCTAGGAGATTCTGAAGAAGTTGAAAGAAGTTTGGCTTTCATCATTTCGAGTTTATTGTCTGTGTAAAAAGGAATCTTTACTCAATGAAATTATTTACAATCCAAATTTGCTTAGGTATAAAGGTAAAGCTAACTTCTACATAAAGAAGCCAGCTGGCGGTGCATGGATATGATAAAATAGAGGAAGAAACAAGTTCTTTTCGCGTCGAACAAAAAAAAAATACTTTTCTAATACTAAAACACCAAGAAATGGTGATTCGACAATAATTATGCTTAAATTTTATATATGATGAAGTATGTTCCCATAATTTAGATTACTTTCTATATTTTACATAATTATGTAGAATATTTACACACGTCACTTAAATCTTACTTAATGATGATTCTTAATTCGATATGGTTACTTCTATTTTAATTAAAAGCAGATGTGATATCAGCACGTATATTTGAATCACGGCCTTGCTGACGTATAATACTGATATTTTCGAAGTTTCTTTTGCCTCAGATCAGTGTCTTGTTACATTATTCGAGAGATTTGAAAATGCTGAAATCAATAAAAAATAATTATTTTCCTATTGTAGAAATTATCTTCTCAATTTTAGGAACAATATTACGAATTTTGTAGCAACATCTTTAAAACAACTTACCTTTGAGGTAATCGTTCAGTTCCACTTCACTGAAGCAGCACCTGAGTTCTGAGGGTTTCACACCTCTAAAAATCTCAATAACACTCGGTTTCAAATTATAGAAGACGAGGGGTTGGCCCCTTTTAGCAAAATCCTCTATTAGACTCTTGATTCCCTAGAAAATCAAATATTGATGATCATTTAATTTGAATCTCTAATATTTAAATTGCAAAAATTATATTTTAAAAATTATTTCTTTGACTATAATATTACCTTTGCTGCTGTGAAATCAGCAGCTTGAATATGAGTCGAATCGACGACAACTGGGACAGAAATCCCCTGCTTGGTTCCTTGTTTGCTGATGACAGCGCGGACGTATTCCACACTCGGAAATACAAGACTTCTATCTGGAGTAACGACTAGGTACTCACATCCGCTATTACTCTATTAAAAATTGATTAATTACCGTTTTTTGTCTTTTGTTTTTATAATTTATTTAGAAATAGGACGTGAAAATTGACTTACTGTAGCCTTGCTAACTCGCAGAGAAGGTCTAGCCGAAGCGTAAAGTAGGAATAGAAGATTTATGCCAATGCCAATCACAATGCCAAGTTCCAATCTCACGAAGAGGCAACATACAAATGTCGCGATTGCCGGAATTAAATCAATTTCTGTAGAAAGAATAAATTTAATTTACTTCATTCAAAAATGTATAAAGGCCAAAAATTTTCTGATGGTCCTGAAACTTACTTTTCGTACGCCACATGGGTTTGACCACGTGGAATTCCACCATAAAAACAACAGCTGCGATGATAACAGCAGCAAGGGAGGCTTTTGGAATATAATAAAGATATGGTGTCAAAAATTGAAGAGATATCAGCACCAAAAGTCCAGTATAAACCCCTCCAAGAGTGGTTCTTACACCTGAGGAATGATTCACTGCTCCTCGACTGAGACCTCCACTCACTGGCATTGATGAAACGAAAGATGATACCACATTGCAAACACCTAGTGCCAGCATCTCCTGAGTGGCATCTATTGGTGTCCCATCAGCTAAAAATGATAAACATTTCAAGATTTTTGTCTCTAATATTGAATGTGTATGAAAAGGTGGTACCAATTCTTATTCAGTTGATGAAACTTACCTCTAATCACATGAATAACGTGCGATAAAATAGAAAAGATTCAGATACAGTTTCATTTTCGAATTATTAGGGACATGGATAGTTAAATAAATTATTTTTGATAGCTTACAGAAAACTTTTGCAAGGGCGATTGTTTCCAGAAGACTGAGAAGAGGTACGACGAAACATCCAGATCCCATAGTGGAGACCATGTAAGGAAATCCGTATGTTTCGTTTCCCACATGAGATTCCAGAGGAGGAAGATTTATGTCAGGAAGTCCTGGTTTCACGTGACCAGTCAGGATAACTGGTGAAGAACCCAAATGAGCTTCCAATAGCCAGCATATCACCCCACATATGACGACTACCAAAATATTTCTCGCAGTTGAAAATAACCAGAGGGATTTGAGGAGGATTTTCTGGAAGATGGTTGGCATCTTCACATCCTTTGGTACCACCGGAAGATCCTTCACTTTCTAAAAGAAGGTGGGAAGTATTTAGCTTTTGAAAAGTCTAAGTCTTCTCTGGTAGCTTACTCTGATGCATACAAAATCCGAAAAATGATAAATTACATTTAAAATTCTTACCCTTAAGAGCAGGAGAATCACCATACAAAGAACACCAAGAACTGCGTCCCACAGCCTTGTTTCGCCAATGTGCTCGAAAATTGTCTGCCAAACTTCAACGAACTTTCCGCCTCCAATGTTGAGGCCGAGAATGTCCTTAACTTGACTTGTGGCAATAATAATTGCAGCAGCGGACGTAAAACCAACCGAAACAGGACCAGATATAAAGTCTATGAGAAATCCTAAAATCATACAAAGTTTTTATAGAGCATTCTGGGTTTCATTCTGCGAATAAAAAATTGAGATATGCTGGAGGATAATGAATAATAATGAAGAATAATTAAGGAAGTTTAGTGAACTTTGCATTTAACTTTCCAAGAATCGAGCAAAGTGGAATGTCGTCCTCGAGAGTAATAATAATATAAAAAAGATATCTTGATAAACGCAACCGGAGACTAAAAGAATAATAGACTAGAGTATATAAAATAGAAGGGAGATTGTTAACTTAGCAATAAATAATTTGCACTGGGAGCAGTGAAGATAAAAGACAAGGATCGATGATCTCACCTAATTGCAAAGTACCCATTAGCAGAGACACGCAACCCGAGATGAAGGTCAACAGGACCGCAAAGTCGGGCCCCAGGTGGGATTTTTGCAGAGTCTCTCGTGTCAAAATTGCCACAATTGCTGTTGGGCCCACTGGCACATCCTTACAGGATCCAAAAATAGTGTACACAAAACAAGCCATGAATGATGAGTATAATCCATACTGAAAATTACAATTTTTCAAAATTTCATTAATTTCGAGAATCCTGAGAATAATATGTCCTATTTTAAAAATGTTATTATCAGCTTTGTTCTCCAATTTGTTCTCATTTTTCCATAAGTACTAAAGGAAGCTTTTTGTTTTGATAAATAACACGCAATATGACAAATACCTTTACTTCCCCTTGAACAAAAATCGTTTTACTTGGAAAATTCATAAAGAAAACTAAGGAACAACGCCTCAAGTCCGACGTGACGAAAATGAAAGTTTTTCTAGATCTGCTTCGATACAGAAGAAATATGGATTTAATAGAGTCTCGATAAAAAGATGGTGAAAAAAGTTTCTTTGTTATTATTACTGTGGCATAATGTGTTAAATTACTATAAGTTTTTCTGATTTTTCCTGGAAGCATAGATATGAGTAAATATTGAATGAAATTGAAATTAATTTGTTTAAAATAAATTTAATCTGATTAATAAATTACAGTAATTAATTCACGTACTTGTAATGGAAGTCCAGCTACATTTGCATACGCGATGGCTTGAGGAATTACTGTCAGACCGACAGTTAATCCAGCCACTAAATCACTCACTATGTATTCTTTCCTATATTTTGGTAACCAATCCAAAATTGGTATTCTTTTGTAAAGCAACTTTTTCCTGCAGGTTTTTTTTAGTCGCAGGTGAAGCCATCTTGTGCACGAGGAACAAATTGACGAGTCTAGCTTAGGATTATTTGGAACTGAAATCAAAATACAGAAAATTTATTTATATTTAACTGGGAGAATAAGTTTTTAAAATCAAATACTCTACAAGTTTTACATTTTTTAAATAGCATATCTTTACTTTTTTTTCTAATTTCAGCTTTCGTTAGTATAGCTGAGTTTACTAAGTTAATTACAATGTCTTATTTTTAGACTCCAGGATTCAGAATAGAAATAGGAAACAGAAAAAAACATGAAAAAGAGAATGAATATTTTAACTTATCAAAACCTAAATGTATTTTTCACTTAGCATAAGCTAATTGACAAACTCAGGAAGACGGTACTGACATCTATTAAAAGTTTATTGGCTACACGGAAATCACTGACCTCAAATAAAACGAAAGTTGTATTCTAAAATGTAACTTTCTAAAAATAATTATTTGAAATTTTACTATTATTATTAATATTATTTTTTATAGAAATACTTATAAGGAAGATCAGTGAAACTAAAAAATATTAGATCACAATAAGTTTATGTAAGAGACTTACGATTTACGTCAGTCGACATCTATTATAAAAAAACAACACCTGTAAATATTTATAATTATTTAGAAAGTAAATTTGCTACAATTCACTTAGATGGTGTAATAGTAATATTTTTTCAATTTAAATAGTGATCTTTGGACTTTGAACTTCAGAGTCTATTTATATACTTTAATTTAATTAACTAGGAAATATCAAACATTGGTCTTTACGACTTGATTCAGGAAGAAGATAATTTCCAGAATTCGGTTCATAAAAATTTGTTTTCTCAAATAAATGTTTCTTAGCTTGGCAGTATTTTAAATTCTATAAAACTATTAAAAATAAGATAATAAGCGATTTGCCTTGAAAATATACAATTCCTTGTAGGTATGTGGACATTATTATCTGTTATCATAGGATAACCGTTGAAAATAGAGTTATTTTGACCATGAAGCTCATTAGTAAACTTAAAATAAAATTGACACCTTAGGTAAATTTTACAATGTATACACTTTAAAATGAAATTTAAAGCACACAAAAAAAATGTTTTTGGTATTTGAACTATTTATTCTTCTTTAAATTAAAACAAGGCAGTGATTAATTAGTTCAGCCTGGAATAGAACATAAACAATACGTAAAAAGTGTATTAATATTCATAAATATAGAACAACAATCGCTTAATTTTTTCACTCATGGTGGCAATTCTAATCAGAATTTCAAGGCTAAGAGCATAAATGAATAGTACGTGTATCGATATTTTTTTATATATCTGAAAAGTTATTGAATTGCTGAATTTTAATTCCTAATTTTTAAATTTTAGTCAATTAAAATTATTTGGAAGTTAGCATAAAATTAGTAAATTTTTTAACAATATGAACAGTGAGAGGATTTCTTGGAGGAAAATGTCAATAAATAGAGATCATACTTTGAAAAGGAGAGCAAAAGTTCATTAACCATGATAATCACAGTTCTTGTGATTCATAACTATAAAATGCATACTTTGTAATCGATTTAGTCATTCTCACGAGTTTTCACGACCCTCTTGGTCAGCTGATTATTTTCAATTTGCAAATTAATTTCAAAATTTTATGTCTTTGTTTTAATTATTTTCATGTTTGCTAAATAAAAAAATGCAGTAGTTTGTAAGCGGTATTGTCATTTTCACGAGTTTTCTCATATTTGATGTAAATTTGCCACCTAATTTGTAAATTTAATTGTCCCTGAATAATTTGCATGTTTCATCAAAACATTTTCGAAAGAAGCTACAAGGTAGTTTTGATATTTCAAAGTTACATCATCACTTTACACCTTTTGAAGTAGACTGTAAAAGCTACATTATTTAAGTGACTACATATTTTCAATTTACTGTACTCTGCATTTTTGTCTATGCAATATTAAACACCAGCAAGAAAAATAATAATTTGAAATGAACGTTAACCACTTATTACATTTTTTTAACTATATACTTATAGGTAAAGAAAATTACATTTTTCTTTGCAAAAAAGTAAACTTTATTGCATCAAATAAAAAAAGAGTATGTTAGGAATATTTCATCCTCGAATTGAATCTACATATTGCATTTTAAAAATCAAATTATTATATAGTAAGTTATTGTTTCGCATAGATTTTAAAATACTTAGATATTAGTTATGAATTTTAACTAAATTTAGTTATTAAATTTTGATAAATTTTGTATGCCTTATATTTGTATAATATACAAATTTGTATATCTACATAAAAATTTGGTAGAGATTATTTAGAAAGGAATGCAAGGCATTCAAATATTTCGTGACGTAAAGGATGTGCGCAGAAAATTATTAATATTTTTTAAATTGATACACATGAACAATGATTACTTTTTCTAGTAAGAATTA
>JAUEJJ010000017.1:3674077-3688222 GCA_032164275.1 Synergus coniferae | reverse complement strand
CTTGTAAAGTTTATTAGATTAACTTTAAATTCGCGTGTCGGTATTTATTGTGTCGAAGGAAAACGTGTAAGACTCTTGTTCCTGTTCGTGTTCAAAGTTATTTTCCCAAACAATGAAAGTCATGATCGGTTTGTATTAATTCTCTCCGAGTAAAAGTGTCAAGTGTATTCACAGGATTTTTTCTAAGGTGTTATCACACGGAGAGATTCTATTTCTCTTTTATTTTATTTTTCGGTTAATTTACTTCCTATAATCTCTTAGGACTGTTAATTTTATCTTTCGTACGTTTTTCTATTTTGCGTGCAAGTGTGGTTTTTAAAAGTTTACTCTAAAACATCTCATGGTAAACAGAACCAGAAATGCGAGAAAAGAATAGTCTTTCAAAATTATTAATTTGGTATTTGTAATTCTGGTAATGTTTAGAGATGAAATTGAGTCGTCTTGTATTAAATTTTTGGTCATCAGCTGTTTTGGTCATTGTTTACCATAGGCTATAGTTGTATTCGTGATCAATATTTCCCTTTTACAATATTCATTTCTGGTAGGGTGTAGAACAGTATAAAAAATGTAGAAGTACACGTAATAAATCTCGAAAGTTATGTCGAGTCGCGCTTAATCTGTACTATATTACATAAAACGATAAAATTAATAATAAGGGAGTCATTACGAGGTTCTCGGAAACAAAGCAACAATAACTAAAGTAAGATTTCCATTTTAATGGCCGATATGCGGCTAGTACGCTAAACTTCATCTCATGCTTGCCGCATTCCTCGAGGACGAAGGAGCTATAAATCAAGGACGTGGCAACTTCCTGAAAACTTTCAGCTAAAAGCATTCGCCTTCCTCGGCAATTTTTCAAATTCGCTTGCTTTCCAAATGTTCTTTGCAAGAATTCAACTATTTCTCTTCAATTCACACCTTCGATCTTGATATGTTCCTCGTCCTTACAATTTTTACAACGTCAAATTCACCTTAATTTTCCATCAAAGCTGAAGCTTATCGGAAAATTAGATTTTATTATTGAGAAAGGAAACACTTAAGAACATTATTTTTTCTTAAAACTTCGTTTAAAGTTTCAGAGTACTGAAAAGCCTTTGATAAAAAGAAACAGAGAATTGCCTACAGCTCTGATGGAGATTAAAAATATGAAAAGAATCGATTAAAAATGGTAATGAGTATGGTACACAGTTTTTAGGCCTGCTAAAAACAGCGTGTCTTTTATCGGAAAACGACTTAAGTTGAATTGACTAGAGTCAAAATAGAAAGACACGATATTTGTCGCTTGGCAGCATCACGAATATATATATGTAATATATACGACAGTGCTTTTACAATACGCGGTTCTCGCGCTCTAATTAATTTTTATTCATCAAGCGTTTTTCTTTACGTGATTATAATAACACTTTGTAGAATCTAACGCAGAAAAATATATGTATATGTTTTGTTTTTGTTATCATTAAAAAATAAATCGTCATTAATACGGCGGAATGAACTCTTTATTATAATATCATTAATGCGATAATGCTTTGGTACATAGATATCTATATCGATTAAAAGTGTCTTTTATAGCATGCGCTAGCTTGGGTACTTCAGCAAATATCGTTTAATTTTTACTGGTATGTGTATACGTATAATTTAGGAAATACTAGCTATGTCGAAAGTTTTATATTTCATTATTTTACCTCCGGATTTCATTATTTTCAATATTTTTCATACCTTTAGAGTGAGATCGGTTAGAGTGTATGTATAGAACTGTATATAGTCTTCGAAAAACGGAAATTGGTACGAGTGGAACTTTCAAATGATTATCAGTTTTTTTTCACGAGCTTTAGAATATTCTATCGGCAGACCTTGCGTCCCAGACCCACCTTGCACGCTTACATAACATTTGACGTAAATGTAATATATATTATTTATTAAATAATACTGGTGATAAAATTCATTGTTAGTATAGTTTAAATTAAAATTAAATTTAAATAATTAACATGGTAATATATATCTTGTGACATAAACATTACAATAACGATGTCCTAAATAAAAAATTGTTGCAATTATATAACAATATTGGAGAAAGAAATAACAATTAAAAGTTGTATAGAAATTTTAGGTTTCGTGCAAGTTTTAAAAAGCCCAGAATAAAGTGACTCGAATATCCTTGAAATTCTTGATCCTTCAATTTGTACGAATCTGGTACGAATACTTGTGATCGAAGTAATTTGACTTTGATTTTTCGTACGACAATCTTAACTAGTTGTTGTTCCCCCCCTTACAGTGTTTCAAAATTTTTTGGTACACATTTTTCACGATGAATTTCTCAAAATTGAATAAACGTCGAATATTACGGATATTTTTGGACTCGAGACTAAACATATATATTTATATATATTTATATCGCTGGAATCACGATTATAATGTAATTCCTTTGCTGAAAATACGGTTGATGGATTCTTCTGTTTTACATGTTGCGTTACAGAAAATGAAGAGCCTCGGATGGACGATTACACGTTATCTCTATTTTTTACGATCGATGCGAAAGCTTAATGCAGGAGAAAAACTTTTTTTACTGTCGACTTTTTTCCAGACAATGCACTGTAGAGTCTCGTGGCGAAGTGACGTAAGTCAGTGTTCGCAAATAAATTATAATTTGCTTTAATCGATAATCACTTAAACGTTAATTATGTCTTTAAATAAGAGCTAGAGATAAAAGATAAATTAAAAATCCTTCAATCACAGATGTTGTCTTACGTACTCGGTTTTTTTAAAACTAATACTTGGATGATAATTACAGTTGAGTATAGTTGGGAATGTATTAATTGAATGTATTAGTTTCAGCGTTTAAGTGTGCTCGTCATTTGAGTCAAATTCGTGCCAGTTCTACCTATTTTATATAACAGTTATGTAACTATTTTATATGACAGTTATGCAACTATGTTGAATAAGAGTTATAATATAGTTATATACTGCTATACAATATAAATACAATATAGCAGGTATGTAACTACGTTCCAAAATTGTTACGTAGATGTAACCTTAGATATTAAATGTTATAAAAGTGCTGAGTCCCGTCTGTACGAAATTTTGTTTTTTGAATCATGTTCTGCATTGTTTTTGGTCGAATTAGAGACTTAAATTTCAAGTAATGAGACGATAGGAAATTTCTTTTTATATAAAAAAAAGATGAATCGAACACAGTATCGTCGGTTTTGAGAGGCTCAGCGAAAAATGAAAAGGAACTTATAATTCGTAGCCCTTTGAAGATCACTCGGGTTACGCGTGTTCCCTGGTAAATTCATAATTGCTTCGTTGGCTCCTTCCCCTTTTTACTTTTTCTCTTCCGTGCCAATGGCGGGGACTTCCTGACGGACCTTGTGTCCTCGGAAACTGGCCTGGATTTTGGTGGCCGCCTTGTGCAGATCGGGATCGGAAAGGTCGATTCCCTCTAGCTCATTTACGGCATCATCCACCTGTAACATAAAGAAAAAAAGTGATTTTTAACAAATTTTTAAATGATGATTAATTCGAAAGTCAAACTTAAACCCTTTTCCTGACTCATAGAGGAAGCTTTATAGTGGTGGCAAAATCCAGCTTTTGAAATTTTCTGAAATTTTGCATAGTTCTTCCACTATATACCAAGTTGAATTTCTTAACAGGTTTTAATAAAATATTTAATTTTACAAGTTCTATGTATTTTTATAATTCTCGTAAAATTTATTTTTCGGTTATAACTTCTCAAATATTCATAATTTAAAGCTGATGTAAGGAAAATGAAGATTCTTTGTGTCGAGACGAATTGATTAGTCTATATGGTTAATGCATTTAATTGAAAAGTAAGGAAGTTATTTTTATTTATAATTTTGGAAAATTGATTTTTCAACTGTATAACTTTCCTAATTATCACATTTTAAAAAGTTAATAAATAGTGAATCTATGTATTCTTCTACATAATACATTTCACATGTCGCTTATTGTTAGACATATGGAATTGTTTAAGGCTTCTCGTTCGATCTCCGAAGTTAAGCAGCGCTTGCCTCGGCTATACTCGGATGGGGGCTGTCGTACTAGAGTTTATCAATTTGAACTTTAACATACAAATGATGCACAAAATTCAATTCTTTTTTTAGAGACTAGAAATAAATGTTTATCTCACTTCTTTTGTTAACATCATAATCTACCTTCAAATTTCTGTTTCAATTAGATTTAATTGCAGTAGAATACAAAGAATAAAAGAATTTCAAAATGTGGCGACTTGCACTTAAATAACTTCCCTAACACTAAAGCTCTTTTATCCATTGGTTTACGAGAATGGGGTCAAACGAGAATCCTGGGTTTAATTTTCCTTCTCTTATAATCCCTGCTTTTTATTAAATCAATATTTATTTTCATTTTTACGGTTTTCAATGTAGAATAAATATAATTTTTAAGGTGATTCAAAATAAAGCTGGGGAATTTTATTTTCAATAATCAATATATAATATAGATATGAACATCCAGTTTAATTTAATTCGACTCGTCAATAAAATCTCTAAATTTTGTTTACATCTTTGTTTACTTTTATACTTAAACTGGTTCCGATTTTCCTTTCAGAATATGGTACTGTTCATCTATTATGAAGCTTAATTAGATTTGAGCCCGCTCTCGAATTAATCTTTATTTACTATTTTCTTCAAAGGTTTATAATTCTTGAAAAATTATATCTGCTAGCTAGCTCGTTATAGATTACAGCTTTTCGTCCCTTTTAGTTCCATTTTTACTCTCGCCCGGAGAGGTGTGAAACAGCCGAAATTGAATCAAGTTTAATGTGTTTACGCGATCGCGATAGTGTCAATTCATAATAATCATTATTCAAGTGAAAGTGCAAGTGCCAATAAATGGATTATCGAGATTTCGAGGTTCAGAGAACATCGTGTAATTTGGATGCATTCTGTCGGGTACATATTCTTTTACTCAAAAACTTATTTGATTTCAAAATTATCTATTCTTTTACCGGATAATCCTGCCTTGATTTTATTTGAACTGGAATTTTTATAATTTATCGAAATTGGTCTTTTTTTAGTCCATCCAAATTATCCTATATAGATTTTTATATATGTATATGTTGCTTTTAAAATTGCTCTTTGACCCAAGATATTATTGTTTTTATATATTTTATTTTTGAAAACAGTAGAGGAGTGTAACATGAACTTTTAGTAAATGCAATCGAAAATACTTTTTCTCACCAATTGAATTCTCGCCTCGCTAAATTAAAATAAACTGCTTTGGTGGAAGCTCATTCGTATTGCACACATTATAACTGTTATTTTTGCTCTGTTGCACCTATTATTTGGCGCGCTGGTTGTGTACATTTATACGTACTTCTGCTTTGACGATAATTCTTCCCGTTCCACATGACTATATTTTTATCGAGAAACCAAAAGCTAGCTCGGAGCCAACTTTTTTGACAACTTCAATTGATACGATATGACAGTCACTATTTTCCTTTTCAAAGAAATTTTATTTTTAAAGTCAAGTCGGCTGATTTTAAATCATAACTGTTCAAAATTCGAAAACGTATCTTTGGCTCCTTGCCAAAAAGTTGGTCACTTTTAAGTCATATCGGATTTTGAGAAAGTAGAAACTACTAAAAAGCATTTAAATGGATAATTTGAAGCTCTTCGAATTACGAATCAATTCATTTTTGAAAACTTTAGAGTTTTTAAATGTTCATCTCGGATTCAAACTTCTGAAAGTCGGAAGTCCGCAGAAAATCCTAGGGAACTTTTTTCACATTGGAAGAAAAACAGGTCAAGCTTTCGAGACTGGCTTTCAAAGTTATTCAAAAATTATCACACAAGTATAATTTTCAGCGCATGCAAATTAGGTCGTCGGCAAAAGAAGCACCGGAAATAGAGCTTTGTCTGTGACAATTTGTGACTAGGATCATCCTAAGGATCTAGAGCTTGGGACACAATTCTCCCATTCTTTGCTCGAAATTAACGACGAGGGAGAACTTCTTTCAAAAAAAGAAGCTTTAAAAGAATCTTATCTAGGTTTTGCACAAAAAATTCCCATCTTGGCATATGTGTTAAACTTTATTTGAAACTTCTATTTTTAGGTTTAATTATAATCAAATATGCTAGGGCTACTTTGTTGTATGGTCCCGTCGTCCTCGCGTGAACAAATATAAGTACCTATGTTGGATCTCGAGGGTTGTAGTTAGAAAAAGTTACCCCTCACATGCAAAGTGGATTAAGAACATGTAAATTGTAATTACACTTGCGCATTTGAATTTCATCGCCTTCCTAATCTTCTCTTTTACGTGTCCCTACTCGCTAGAGCCCATTCCCAGGACTGGAAAATTTCGTTCCATACATGTTCTGCAAGATTTTCTGTATATTTGAGTATGTGCGTGTGCTCTCGATTCCACACAAGGATGCGTTAATTTGCGACAAATTGCGTTTCTGTGGTCGACGAGTACGTGATGAAATTATGATGTTTGATGGCTCTATATGTAAATGTATATATACACATGAATATGACTATATACGAATGCCCGCTCACTCGCCAAACTAAATTACTAAAATCTGAGTTGAAATTATAGGTAGGTACTGTAATGTACATTTTTCATTTAAAGTTCTTGAGCAGTTGGCCTTAAACACTTTTAACCGTCTTTTATCAACTTTTATTTAAAAATTGCAGTCCAGATTCCTATTTCACATTATACTGAATCACATCTATGTTTAATGTTTATATTCTCAAAAATATAATTTAATCCAGATTAACATCTCTTAATAATTGCCTCATTATTCTGTTTCAAACTAAGTGCTTTTAGTTAGTTTATAATCTACCTTATGTTCCATACTTGGCGTGATATGACCTACATTTATAAACATAAACTTTCTCATGGAGCCACATAAACACGTTGAATTAATTTTAATTACTGACAAGTTTGTTGAGCTTCAGCTACTCTATCGTAGTGAAACAAATTCGATCTAGTTCTCTGCAAAGCGCTCATAAATCCAGAGTATCAGGGGCGGTTTGGGCTGTGATTAAATTCTCTTTCACATTTTCGGATTAGTCTCGTCAGATAGTTAGAATAAGCTTATAATTAATTTAATAGATATTGTGTCGTGATAATTAGATTTTCCATGTCACTCAAATCACAGTACGTACAAAAGTTATAATTATTATTCGCATTGCTTTAGAAGTTTTAGAATATCAAATTACTCGATTTGAATATATATTTCTATTCATTTCAAAATTATTCATACTGAATAATGACAATTTTATGAGACTCATAACCATATTGCAGAAACTTATAATATCGTTATTATTAATCAAACTAGTATCCGCTTTAGTCCATTGAATAATCCTGACAAATCTCTTTCGCACCAGGAAACGAGTTGCATAAATTTGCAATATAATGAACTACCTGGATGCTAATAACATTTTAAAAAGGGATCTATGTGATGGTCATTAATTAACTTATTTATTCTTTCTTTTTTTACTCTGCGATTACAATTTTAAAAAGTGAGGGAGAGATAATTATCTGCACTTTCTTTGATGAAAGTTCCTTCTTTTCAGTCTAAGAACACGATACGGATTCAATTATTTAAATATGAAAAATATTTCCCTCTATATTTTATCTCTTAGTGAGATTTAAGGATCGTTGCCATAAAAACGAGAAATTGAATTCTGAGTTCTCGTAATTTTCCAGATTTCATTTCTTTAATAAAATTTGTTAACGCTCGTAAATCATGAATTCTTTTGGAACGAGATCACTGACAAATTACGATTCACGCAACAGGTGTCCGTAAATTTTATTGATCACGCATCGAACATTATTTCGTCCAATATTTGCATCACATTATACATAAATAAATAAAGTCGAGTATATTATAATTTTGAAGCTCCCATAATTGGTTATCAAGTCACGAAACTTCGCTCTAGATTTTCCTCCTTGTGACTGAAGGAACATAGCTTTTGATTAACAATTAGTTCAAAATTCCCTCGAGATTAATTAAGTTCTCCATTTATAGAATCTCTAATGATTTGAGATATATAGATAATATATACAGAGTTTTGTTCACTGTTCATTATTTTAACTCAGCAGCATGTAATATTCCAACTCAAATATAAGACTGAGATTTTTTTTTAAATCCGTAACAATATTAGTAACATTGGTATCAAGATTTTATATTCCATTCAGCTTTTATTCCCGTTCTGTCGTCTACTCTCATAAAAAAATTCATAAAAGTGAAAAGAGTAAAGACAGAATTCACAACAGCCATTAAACTAGAAATCTTTTCTTCGGGTGATTTTTATTCTATAATGAGATATATGAATTTCAGATTTTGTGTCATAAATTATGGGAGCTATACCATTTGATGAAGAAGTTCACTTCATAAAGTTCTGCTTTTTATGCAGGTACTAGAAATAAAGAAAAGAAGAAAGGATAAAGTAGAGAATATTACACAGAGAATTTTTTAATAACGACTTTTTAAATGAGTTTTTCTTTTAAGTTCGTCTGAAGTATTACAGTGTAATTTTATTTAAAATATGAAATTTGTGTTGAGGGTAGGTATGTAAATTTGATTCTGAAATATGAAACGAACTCTATATGTATAATTTTTTCTATGTTCCTCTCACACGCGCATAAAGTCGTTTATCTTCTTTTTTTAAAAAAATCTATATTAACTTTCCGTTCTTTCGTTTTGATCCGACAGGCAATCTTTCCAATCTTTCGTTGTGAGAAACGATTATCGGGATTTCCCTTTATTTCGATAATAAGGGAGCTTCTTTCCAATATGGTTCTATCACCCAATATAAAATACTGAAATCCGAGAAATAGAATCTTACTTAATCCATGTTTCTAGTAAACCATTTTACAAATCATTTATATAAAAATTTTTATTTGAAAAAGAATAAAATATGGCGTAAAATCAAGCAGGGTTTACGATTTTTAACTATAATATACTACACTAAAGTTTGATGTATCATTTTTCATTCTATTTTCCTATTATGATGGATGTATTCCGTCGCTTATATTTTTTCTCCTCACATAAAAATGAACGTAAATTTTTATTAAAGCATCAAAATGATGGTGTGTTGTATATGTTGTATAAAAAACAGTTAAGATCAAAATGCACGTAAAAATATTCAATTTAGCTGTACAGCGATTGCTTCAATTTGATACAATTTCAAACGTGGTTTCAATTATAAATCATTTAATTACATACGCTTCAATGTTTGAACTTGAAATATATTTCAAAATATAGTTCCGAAAATATTGAATGACAGAGAAAGAAGTTCAAATATCAAAAGAGTGTCGACTCATTTTTCATATATTTTACAGGCCCTGCACGATACTTTCGGCCAAGATCGTGACATTCATGAATCTGAACTATTTTGAAGCAAGTTTTAGTCGTAAAAGCTTGGCAATGGAATGAATGGGCGTGTCATTGATGTACTAATAAACCTTCACCTGTCAGAACAGGGTTAAAACCAAAGATTCGACCGACTAAATTGCCGATAAGAGCGCGCAAGTAGACAAGACCGCAAAGTACTTGCAGTCTTATACAAACACCAGAATGTCGCCCTAAATTCCTGTCTTCATTCTACATGGGGCCGGAATTAGCCTAGCATTTTAGCGCTGATATATAACCGTCATTTCACAAACAGAAACATTTTTTTCGTTCTTAGTGACGCCTCCTTTCTAATATTGCCTCGTATTACTTTTTATCAAATAATTATTGTAAAATGGATCACTTTGGGTTTCTAGAGTTTTCGTCAAAATGAAAAACGGTAAAAGAAGAAAAAGTCGATTTTTCAAAAAGCCGAGGCTATTGAAAACTTTCCGTTGTGTTTCGAACAAGTGATCCAGTGTAAAAAAAGTAATTGAATTCGGGATTAACTTCGCTCGAGACGGAAACTATCAGAAGCTCATAAAAAGGAAATGGGTCAAAGGGACAAGAGAGAACTTTGCACCAGGTATACGTGCATAAGTATCTATATAAACACATATAAAAATTTTACGACGTCATCGGCAGTTGAAGGTAGTAGTTGCAAACTTCAAGAGTTTATCTGTTAAAACGTAAAGTTTAAACTATGCAGCAGCAGAAAGAATGCGAAACTCGAGTCGTTTCTCACACAAGCAAACATTTGGGTAAAGCCAGACCAAACTTGTACCCAAGTTACTTGGGGTCAGGCTCGATGACAGTATCGATTCTCTCAGGATTCTACAATGCCCGAGAGAATTCACTGTACGCGAATTTCCGGAAAGCGTCCATCACATTGTTAATCCTTTTGATGATTATTTCCGGTAACCGGTTTGCAAAATTACAAGAGAAATGGACTATAACGTATTTCGCTTTGATTAATAACTATCGAGTTATTTGATATCAAGTTTATACACAATTTTCAAATGTCATACACATATTTTTCATCGTTAAAATAAACTCTCGAGAAATTTTATTGAAATTTTTGAAGCATATCAATTTATAAAGTATTGAATAACATGTTTTTATCAAAAGCTTACATCCCACGTTTATATATAAATAAATGCATAATCTATAACTTACATCTACTAACATATTTTAACTCGTTTTTTAATTTTAATTCGCTAGCGACATTCAAGTTTAAAAAATTTAAATTCACATCAAAAGTTATATACGTGATTTAGCAAGTACTTCGCATTTCCTCTTATTTTTCTTAGACAATATCTTCTTATGCATGCGCATAAGTATAACGTAGTAGAACTTTTAAGAGTCTTTTTCTCGATTTATAAAGTGCAATTCGTGGAAAGAATTGTATAAAAATAGCATGCCATTATATTATGCGATTATTCTTTGGTAAATAGTTGGATCAACATAATGTCAAGGGGTGTAATAATAGCTGTCGAATGCTCCTGAAATTATTGATTGATTATTATTTGTAGAGTGCTTGAAGAGTCGTGACAAGAGTGCCATCGTTTCATTAACAAATTGGAATGAATAGCAAACTGCGAAGGCGCTGCCACTCAACACTCTCTCGGGATTCGTAGTCTGACTTAAATTATTATTATCGATCTACTTGTCATAGTTCTATCGTCTACGACGTTAAGATTAAATGTCCTCATTCCTCATGATCTCTCCTCCTCGAGCATTGAACAGTTATTTGTTATTTCATGTCAGAAATTTATTTCATGTCAAATTTAATTTTGTCGATTTTCTTCAAAACTAATTAAAATCTGTCATGCGAAAAAAATACTATCGAATTTCAGAAATTGTGCACATACGTAACAATCTTTTACATACTAAACTTGACTTCAATTTATCAATAGCAGTAGTCAGTGTCAATTCAAAGGTCAGGGTTCAATTTGAAGCGTAACCAATATTTTATTATTTGATTGGTTTATCACACCACCAAATTTTCATGTATCTACTCCACTATTTTACATGTTTATACGTTTGCAGCTCGAGATGGGTTTAAACAAGTGATGAAAATATCTCGAAAACATTTTTGTGGTTTTTTCACATCCGCTTTTGACAAAATAAATATCCTGCAGAAAAATCACATCACTTCTGATCCAGGAAGTGAGAAACGTAAAGCACGAATGAAAGAGATAGCGATTTGGTGGTTCTATCGATTAGAATTTGTATCTTCGTGTTTTACACTCTTGGCTGGCTATTATTTTTCCGGACGCTTTCAGGGTAGAATTTATGTTTCGGATTTGCATAAAGCGGGAAGAAAATTTACTTTCTGGGGCATTGCTTCAAGGAAGAAGAGGTGTTGCTATTTTATATCTTCCTAAGCTTCATTTGATTTAAAAGTTTACAAAACCTTCCAAGTAGAGAAACATAAAAACTATTTTGTAATTTTACGAATTTATATAATTTTAGTTCGTGTTTGATTGATTATAATTTACTAATGTGTTCTTTTTTTGTTTTAGGTAAGTTCCTGTTTTGATATCGGTCTAATCCCGAAAATCATCTATGTAAGTAAAATGAATTATTAACATTTGTTTGAGAAATTCAGTTCACATATTTTTAATTTACTGTCTGACTAAATCGGTGTTCTTCTACTGCATTTTTAATATAAGCAGCCGTACACGTTTCATACTATTTCTTCATTTTACTTTTCGAGTACGGATTTAAAGAAAGATGTAAAAGCTTACGTAAAGCTTGTAGCGATAGAGATGAAAAGATTCAGTACTGCTCAACAATTGACTCGCTTTTTTATTACCAGGAGCTCTAGGTACTCTGCTATTGTTAGGCGACTATTTTGTAACGTCTATTATTGAATATACTTTGGAATCCTGAGTACATACTACGAATTGTTAGTCGAAAGAGCTTTGTTCTCGAGATCGAGAGAAAACAAGAAAATCCGTTCAGTACGAACAATTTTTCTGTCTTTAAGTAAACGTGACTGAGAGAGTCTTTCACGGTGAGGAATTTTATAGAAGAATTCAATTTCAGAAAAGTACAGTGGAATGTAATAATGCAATGAAAAAGGGTTTTCGACTTTATTTTCCATCGAGTTCATAACTCAAGTCCTTTTATAAAAAATGCTGTGCAAAATTATTAACTTATTAAAATACCTCTGAGAGTATTAAAACTCAATTTTAAAATCAAATGGTATTTTCCTTCCAATCTTTAACGTTTAAATTGAATGGAAATTGATGGTATATTGGATGAAGTGTTTTGGAATGAAGGTTTAGAAATCGCGGAAAATTGTTCCATATCTTCATTACTGCAAAGCAATTTCTATTTTTAAGAGAGGAAAAGTCGTTTCCTATCTCGAGGCAGGCAAGCTTCAGTTTTTCCTTTTTTGCCAGACTTCAGCGCAGACATTTCCCGTCACGTACGTCGTTCGAGGCAGTCCGGCAGCCACGAAAAGCGCTTGATATGTAGCTGATAGTACATACATATAGTATATCGGTTGAAGGCAGCATCATCAAAGATATTTACCTTTACAAAAGATATTACTTTGCTTTTACTCACGAGCCCGGAAGTGGGGTTCGTTTCTGAACTACTCTCTAAACTTGAATCAGTGAAATTTCACTGATTACCAGTCAAATTCCACTGACACTCAGTGACTCTTCTCACGATTTTAATCAGTGATAAATCTACTGAAATTCAGTGAAAATTCACTAAAATTTTCAGTAGTTTAGTTTATATATAAACTATTTCAAAGGCGAATGGTAAGAAAATGGAGACAGTTGTAGGTGAAGTATTCCAGGAGAGAAAAGAGGGTTAAATGGCGTTGGGAAGAGGATCAAAATGGATTCAATCGATTTGTTTTTCTGCACTTTGACCTTTTCTTTTTTCTCTCAGATTCTCTGCCGTTACGAATTCTCTGCTAATAATCGGAATTGGTTTTCAAAATTGAGGATATGATCTCAAATTAAATATACTTAATTTATGGGCCGCCATTTTTCATGTTTTTCAACTTCCAGCGATTAATATTTGTTATGCAAATGCTAAAATGTTTGTAAGGAGAAAGACATTTTAATAACGGAATATTGAGTTTCTGAATATGAAACTTTTTCACTAACTGCTTCTTTGAGTAGAGCATAGTGGTGAAAATGTCGTGAATATTGTAGCACGTTTGTTTGGAACAGTTATTGTTCGATTTTTCTCTTAGTAAGAACATTGCACACAAAATCGGCTTACATTTTCCAAAGATTGGAACAGATTTCTATATAGAATGTCGAAAAGTTTCGACTGGCAATGAAAGTGAGATTCTAAAGTTGCAAGTGTGTCAAAGCTTATCGCCGCGTGTTCCGATAGAGTTCGAATTTCGAAGGCTTCCACAACTAAAGTCATTACGGATCAATGCACTCGTCGGATTAAAGCCATGTTGAAACCTCCAACTTCTAAACACAATCTTCTGCGAAACGAGGAAAACTTTTCGATCTATTTCATATTTTAATGAGCAGACAGAAATAATCTCTTTTGTTTAAATTAATCTGAGAGAATTAGGCATGAGCTACTAATATAAAAATAACATTTGCGATTTATATAAATATATTAAACTATGTTTCCATTTTCGTGATTGATCCTCGTACTTCTGAGATCGAATCAGACATAGTGATGTCTCTAATTTAGGGCGAAGAATAATTCTGTCGAATTCCATTTCAACCGTCATGTTTCCCGATTAAGCAGACACTGTACACATTTCATCCAAGTT
>JAUEJJ010000017.1:3635640-3646099 GCA_032164275.1 Synergus coniferae | reverse complement strand
ATTTAAAACAATTTCAACATTGACGAATTTTTGAGTATAGCATAACATAAATGTGAAATTGTAAATTTTCGAGATTTACATATTCCCGAAATTGTGTTTCCACAAATTTACATTTACCCCAATTTTCAATTCCCCAATTTTCGAATTCCTTCATTAATATGGGCTACAATTTCAATATTTGTGCGAAAATCCACTAAACGCTGCCTTTTATTTTATATAATTGACAAATTTTAGTTTAGCCCAGATTTTATTGACTTGCAGACATTCGAAGTTGTAAAATTCACGCAACGGTTTCTCTAATTTGAACTTTATGCATCAAATTAATTAGGTATTTTGGAACTGACAGTAATTGTCCATTTGAAATAATGGGAATTTAATGGAATTTCATGATACTTGCTGGTGCTTATCAATCTCTCGTGTCATATGCTGTTTTATTACAAAACGTGAAATATGTTGGAGTATTTATCAATATATCTGGTAGGAAAAATTACTAAAAAATTATTAATTGATAATAAAAATGTTTACCAAAGTTAATTAATAAACGAGTCGTCACTAGGTTATTTGTAACTTCTTATTAATTAAGATTGAGATTATACAGAGTATACACCCATCTCTTTTATAAAGACTTTTTAGTTACCTGTATTTCAAACCTTATCGGACTATATCGGACGACATCTGATTCGGTTATATGGCGGAAGTGGGTAACATAAACTACCTTTTTAAACCACTATGGTGACCATGTGATATCAATAGGAGCACCGCAAACCAGAAGGTAATGAAATACATCGATCCAAAGAACGTCAAACAATAACAGTTTTGTTCTACACAGTCATAGATGTTGTGCATTAAACTTTCCATTTCCATCACATCGTGAAATTAATTAAAGGAATAATAATTTCAATATTTTCAATTATTTAAGGAACAATGCTATTGTATAAAATTACAAAGGCAAGCATTATTATTGAGAATATCTACAGCAAAATTCGAAGAATCTTCTATTAATAATTGTTCGCATTGGATGTTATTTTCTGTTGGTTCGTAGCAGAGGGAAAAGTAAAATGAAGAACCTATTCAATAACCCCTGATCTCTTTTTCATTATATCACTTTTATCATAGGAAGTAGAAGGCGCTTAGGGTCCTAATACTTTTGTAATGATACAATGAAGCGAGTGTCACAGACGATTAAATCACAACTGCGATGCCTGTTACTAACGGTAACTATATTGTCGAGAAAGGAAAATGAAGAGAAGACAGTGAAATTCCCGCCATTAAAGGGGAGGAGAGAATATATGAACTCTACGTAACTTGCATACAAAAGTTAGATAATTTCGGTTGCATTATGCATACACGCGTACTTATAAAATGCATGAGGTATAATAATTAGATTAGTTTTCATAAAAAGACAATTTCCATCTTGTTTCTCATGCCCTTAATACTTTTTCTAAGAGAATTTATTTTATATTAAGTATTTGCATTTATATTTTCTAATAATGTATTATTTAATTTGTTTCAGGTGAGTTTCTTTTCGGTTACAATTAACAATCAACAATATGGTGAGTAAAATTATATAATATTTCAGGATAAGTATTCGTTTGGTATAACTTTTTGATCGAGCTTGAAGTTTCGAATTTGTCTCTCAAATGTCAGATTCTAAACATCCACGGAACGAAAGTTTCAGTATTGTTTCCAAAAACCAATAAAACTCTCGAAGCACAAATTCTCTTCTGATATTCACTTCAATTCCAAGTTTAAAAGCTGAAAAACCTCTTCCGGGATAAAAGCTACTACAAAAAAATGTATATTTTTATACTTTGTCCTTTATCAGGGAACATAGTTTTTAACTCAACAGAAAATTGCAGTCTATTTTATATTTATAGAGGACTGAACGCTAGTTTAAAAGCAGATAGGAATAAATCCTTTTATATTTTAAATATTTACACGCAGTTGTAAATTGGAACATTTCTGTTTAGATTTTTAATAAAGACAGTCTTTGGACTGCCAAGAGAAACTTTATCTACTTAAAAGCGGTTGAGTGAAACTGAGCGAGTCCTTGAGGACTCAGAGATGTTTTTCTTATTTTAGAATAGTAAATTTTCACATTTCTATTTAAAAAATACTTGTATTTGTATGTTTTAAAATAATGTATACCTTCTTAAATTCTTTTCACACTTTCTACCTATATCTTCAATCAAATGAACAAGAAGGGAACAAAAAGGGGTGCGCTGAATGTGTACAAGGGCAGACTTTTCGCGCTTTAATCTAATTAAGGATCACAAAGAATGATACGATGATACTGTGATCTAAAAAGCTTATTCTCAAAGCAGCAATTATGTGCCGAGCTTTGAAAGCATACCTGTCCAATCCGCTAGTGTCAATATTATTCCAAGCAACATAATCTATAGTTCACTTTAACTTTCATCCCCGCGAATTCCAGCAACTGCTGGCACCTTTAACAGCTTTCTGTAAATATTTTGAGCTTTCTACTGACGGTAAAGCAGAGCCAGCTTGCGAAGCTTGCAGAATTTCTTCTCCATCCCTAAATTTACCGACGGTGGGAGCTTTTTATCATTCAAATATGCAAAGATAAAGCAGATTTCTCCCCAATTCTAGTTCGTTTGCTCATTTTATTTTCTTCCCTTTTGATTGGCTCCACTTTGACTCCACGTACAGGAAATTATTTCCTCTGACAGGAACGATTTTAACGTGCAACAAAGAGCTTGCAGGAAATGAAATTACGCTAAGGGTGAAAAATAAAGGTAATAAGAGTTCTAATCAAGATTAAATGATCAGTTCTCTTGGCTTTGAGCTCAGAAACCTTGTGCTAATCCGCAATTTAGTGGAATGATTATTTTTATCAGTATCCAGAAATCACGAATTTCAAAAAAGAAGATCCTTTTCAGGCCGATTTTTCCAAATTCATGCAGCGATTATAATTAAAGTTTTCGTGAGAAAATTATGATTATTTTTTTGCCGTTTTTGTCTTTTTACTGTCTCGTATATGAATAGTTCTTTCTCTATTAAACAAATAGCTATTTGTCAAGAAGTACAGTAATAAATATTGTAACCAAGAATTGATTCATTCTAAAAAGTGCAAAACAATTCTTTATCGCGAGTTGTATATTTATCAACTTTCCTTGAATTAAATCATTATCTTCAACTATTTTGTTGCAATGGAAAGTTTATTCGGTCGATATTTCTGACGAAGCTACGCTCAAAGTTTACACTGTCTACCTTAACACTGCTGTTATTGAGTAATTCAGGATTATTGACTTCCTAAATTATAGCTGTCTAAACCTAAAGAATGCTCGAACAGGTGTCAGTAAATGCATTTGGTAAATTGATGTTTAATACATACATATAAAATATTCAATAATGATTATCTCACTAAACGAAATATTATAACGTAACATAATTACTTTTTAACTGAAAAATACGGAATTTTTATTTATCAGAAGATTTCACTTTCAAGCGGGGTAAAAAATATAAGACAGATTTATAAATTTATAAAGACTTCTTATAAAATGTTTATAACTTTGATGAGGTTTTTAAAGATCCAATTTATCAAAACTCTTCCAACTGATTCATAAATTACCATCCATTATCATTTAAAGTAGTAATAACCTAAAGATTCTTTCATTAAAACTCATTTACAATATTTAAATTCAAGATCTCCTTTCGCCTGACAAATATAATTTCGTTTCTCTTTTACTAATTCAATCCCACTTCACAAGATTTATAAACGTGGGAATAAAATAAAAAGCAGTCATTTTAATATTCAAAAAAAAAAGAACATTCTTCAATGTCGTCTTTGTTTTCACCTAAATATCAATCAATCTTAACTTTTTTCCCCGTGCAAAAACCTCTTTTAAAACTTCTAGATTCGAATCGCTTAGCAATAAGTACACTAACGAAACTTTATCTTAATGTATTCCCGTGTTTATAGAAACCTTGCACTTTAAGCGAGACGAGAATTAGATTAGGAAAATGTTAGGTCTTAAAACCTACTAGACTATAAATTATCCTTTTAACCTTCTCTTATCTTTGTGTTCTTTTAACAATCGGGTGTTTTTGTGTATTGTGCTGATTAACACTGGTCAAATCTTTGCTTGATCTTCGTGGGGTGAAGGATCCGAAGTTAAGAACATTCACCTGAAAATACGTGAAACAATGAGTTCTGTTGGTTTTGTCTGTCTAGATCAATAACCGAATTCAACTCACCCTCGACACTTTCATGTCTAGCTTGTCTTCCCCAAATGTCCAAGCAAATGGCTCGACTGGGCATCCCTCGAGTCATTCAAAGCACACTCAAGCGAGCATTATTTTTCTTCCATATTGCCACTCTGGGATAATCAAATCTTCTTTGAACTGATCTTTCTTATTTAGAAAGTTTTTCATCCACACTTTGATCTTCGTAAACATTTTTTTGGGGAGATGCTGTTCACATGGAAAACAATTTCTTCAAACAGATCTATTCTCTAAGCTTAGGATATATCTTGATTTTTGAGATAAAAGATAAATAATTTATAAATAATTTATAATGCTTTATATAATTAAAATTGAGCGTGTAATAGAGAATATAAATACGTTGAAATTTTCACGATTTTATCAAATGTTTTCCCATTTCTCGTAAAGCCTTCTATAATCCTTGTTCAAATCTGAATCCTGATGAAAGATACCCTCAAGTTTGATACTTTGTAATCCTGTAAAATGCACGAGATTCATTTCTGTATTCTGAATCTTCGTGAAACTAGAAGGAATTACTTTTTCTGACAGTTACAAATTTATGCCCTTTTGCTACTTATGTTGAATGTATTATCATGTGAAATATCCTGGCGCACATTAAGGTTTCTAAAATCACTTGAAACGTCATGAATTTTAACAAAAATAATTATTATTTAAAGACGATTAGATCTCTTAATCGCTTTTTTCAGTATGAATATTAAGAGGAAGGACACTATAATATTCCTCCCGACAAACCTAATTATTTATTTAGACAGATGGTTATTTGACTCCTAAATTTTGCTAAGAAACCATTTGAAATTATTTTTGAAATATTCCGTAGAATTTAAAATTCGAATTTTATTTATGCAATGTTGTTTTTATTGAATGCATATCTGGCATAGATGTCCCGACGATTAAGCTTTAAATCTCATTTCAAGTTTAACATGCATAGTTTGTAAAGTAGGGCCTAAGTATGACTGTGACTATATTTAAAAACGTCGAGAATCGTGAATGAGATGACATTGATAAAATGGGTCAATGTCTTGCATGGCTCTGCTGCTTCAGGTTAGGCTATAAGGAACTTCCACGCCAATAACAAGAATCTGCACGATTCTATTGATTATTTAACAACTTGCAGGAAATCATAACTCTGATGTGCACAATAAAAAATTTGATGGATGTACCGCTAAACTTTATTATGAAGCAATTCGATTTAACGTTTCCTGAAGATTCAAGATACGATCCAATTCCAATATAGATATATGTTTTATGGTTCCGACTTTCATTCCTCATAAGAAACTGAAAGCAGAATTTAATTATCGTTTTAAAACTTCATTTCTAAATTTAATTAATCAAGCAAGCCTTTTTGGCCAGCAGTTGATTGGCTTCTGGTTTTAATATCGCTGAACTTTACTGAATTCGTTACTGTGTTTATTTTCTTTTACGATACGCAAATAAGTAACTAAATAAATTCTGCGAAAAATGCGGAAAAGCTGGAATGAAAATATTATTTCATCTGAACAACGTCGAGCTCCATTACTTTTTAGGTATGATTTCATTCGTTACTGATCTCCAAAGTGGAGGTCGCCAATTTAATTTTCTCGTTGGAGATGAATATCGCAACTCGCCACTGAACCAAAGGGCTGCCAGTCGGAAATTAAAAAAAAAGTTATGTGAGGTAGAATTTGTTGATGTTAAATCATGAAGTTCGAATGTATAATATTTCAGTCAGAAATATATTTTCAGGAATATTGAAATTGTTGCCCATACTTTTTGGTGAATTAAAATATTTACGATGCCATTGTCAAATGCATAGTGCATTTTTGCAGGCGACATAATATATCGAGCCCCTCTGACCCTCATATTTTAGAAGCTTTCTTCGTAAGTGGGTTTTCCTGTTGACATTTCTAATTCGCTTAAGTCTGATAAATGAGCAACAATGCGATTAATTTATTGCCTTTTCCTTCTTGCATTTTTTGAATACATTCTTGACCTCAAACGAGGTCTGTGGTGGATAGTGACGCCATTCATCGATCAAACGCGACGTCGAAATTCTTAGATCGCTTACTATAGGAGTATTTTCACCAATCTCGTGCTTCTGGTATTATTGAGTCATTTGCACGTGCACACATATATATGGGCGTCATTACAGAAGTTTACTTTCAAATGTGAAAAGGGAACAAACGTCTCAAATTCATAGTTTGCAAATCATTATTTTTTAATGCTTGTATTTTTCTTTCACTGAAGAATAATTGTTTAAATGTTTAGGTTGCACCAACACATTTTTCCAGCCCTTGAGTTTCACTCCACTTAACCCACGCCTTCTTTTCTGTTCCCAACTCTCATTTAACACACTTATGTAAACCACGAAGAATGTCCTTTTAATGTCTACCTGCGTGATTCGTAAATCATGAGCCATAGAATTTCCACAAATGTGCAGCCCTTTGAAAAAAGTGGGGCACCACGACTATCAAAAGTCAATCGCGTTGTTGGGAGCGGGTCTATTACTAAAGTTGCGTGACGAAATCCCGTTTCGATTCAGGTGAGATATTTCCAATAATATGCGTAAGCACGCGATTTACGTCACACCCTGAGGGCTTCTGGCTTTAATTTATGGCTCGTCCTCTCACAACGATAATAAATTATGACTTTAAAAGGGTTGAAGAGCGACTCTTAAAGCCAGCTAGTTTGATTTGGTTCAACGACACGAGGGCGCGGTCTCGATATTTGTCGAATCATCTCATCGATCGAATGAAACCGAGCTGAAAGAGTTATACTAAGGGAAAATCGATCCACGGTCAAAGACCTCGAAAGCTACATACCCCCAGGACAGTGACTAACTAAATTCATTGCACTTGCTCCTCGTAAAATCATGTTAGCTTCAGCGGTCCAAATTTACTAGAGAAAAAAACGTATAAATCCTAACACCTTTTCTGGAAAGGATCAAGTCCTTTTACTTTGTGGGAAAAGTATATAACTGATTCAAGGAAAACCGAGGGTTGACTGCTTAAAATTAATGAGAGCAATTTTCCTGCGGTAGTAAAAGTAAGTTCTTTAGGAAAGAAATACGAGTCTCAAGTTGTTGAGCAAGTTCCTTGGGTTTGAAATATTTAGGTTTGCAATGTCACCTTAGATTTTATAACGTTTAAGTTGAAATTATTCAGTGAGATTAGTATTTCATTAATCGATGAAAAATTAGTATAGGTTCAGCAAATTGAGGGAAAATCATTCGTAAATAATGTTTATGCGGATATCTTTTAGCAACGAAATTCTAACGAGTTTTTTTTGAAGCGCTTATGATTCATAACTCTCAACGTTTTATTTTATAGACGTTTCAGATTTACAATTGTAATAATCATTCGAATTCTGCTGCAGCAACAAATAAACGACATTTTCACGTTGTGCTCTGCAACATCACGAGGAAAACTGGATATTAATCCGCAATATTTGGGTACTAAACTGTGGGACGACTATTTAGATATTAAAGTTTAATGACTGGATACTTAGTTTCAATATCTAGATATTATATCTAAATGAAAATAGTCCCATAGTTTTATACCTAGATATTGCAAGTTAATATCCAGTCTTCTCCGTGATCAGTGAAAATTTCTAATTGCATTTTCATTCCAGAATCACAACCCGAGGATTTGATTAAGGTTAAAATAATTTCCAGTATTTCAATCACAACCTCGTTTTTGTATAACGTGTTGACTTTTTTAAAAATTCACGTCAATAACATAAACCTCTTATTTCTCTTCAGCGATTGCAAAGGAAAAATAACAGAAATAAAAATTTGATTTGCTTTGGCGTCGCATAAATCGTAATAAGAACTTCATGAAATGATTCTGTCGGATTCGTAAACATAGTAAACCCATCTACATCGTGTCCTTAAGGAGGTCGAGCTTGCACGCAATCTATGAAAATATGGATATCTGAAGTAAGGTCTGTAATCTTCGAAAAGATTATGAATACATATCTTCATCTCCTTATCCACATCAAGGAAACTGAATGGATAATTACAGAATCCATTTGTATTACATTTTTATTTCTCTAATCATACGATAAATATTTCCTCATAAGTATTTCAAATAATCCTCCGTGCACCATTTGATAAAAGAAATATAACAATAACGTTATTTTTTCTCTCCTGTAAATAAAATCTGCAGCCAACTCTTTTCCCAACGAATGCTTGTAGAACTTCTCAGTACTATCTTTTTAGAATCTCCATTTTAAAGAAATTCTACCTCGGAATTAAACTTTTGGAAAACTTTCAAGGCACTTGGATTTAACAGCGAGAGCTCTGATTTATAAAAGAAAATGCTTTTCAAACTCGTTTAAGTGTTTTGAGCAAATACATTCAAAATCACATGTTTTAATGAACCTGAAATGCTAGTTGAAACTTTGGACTTGTAAATTCAAGGTTCTTATAAGACTTCGAGAGCGAATAAAAGTTGAGATGACTTCTAATCTCAAGGTTCCGAATTATAAGTTCAGAAGTTAAAATTATGTAACTTGTAAAATACTTTCCACAAATTATCATTTTTATTTCTTTTATGCAGAAGAATTTCAAATAAAACCGCCACAGTTAACGAGAACATCTTGTCTAGTACATACCACTACACACGACTATAGTAGCACTTAAACGCTTGAGTTTGAAAGGAAAATCCATTTACTCGTGGCAAACCCTTCAGATAATTAAGGGAAGACCTCAAAAGACTTTAGAGAATATTAATAGCACTTTTATCCCTAATCTTTTACTTTTTTATGTGTCTCGTGTGGCTTAAGCACACGAACGTGTCTCTGGATATAAAATTCAAGTGTTTCTGTAAGGAAAAAAAAAACCCCCTTTTATGGGCTTTTCCTCCTCTCAGTGCGCATGTGTGTCCTTATTCAATTTTTTGTTGTTGTTCCATTAGCGTGAACATTTTCGTGATAAGCAATCTACGTAAATGCACGCGGCTATTCCTCCTGACCAACATTGATGGGAATTATTTTATTTACATCGCACTTCAATTTGCAGATTACTTTTGACTAAATATTAACAATCCTTTGTGGATCAAGAGAAGTAATCAGATTTAATAAATAATTTTCTTCCTTTATCGATCCCTTCATAAATATAACTTGAGTTGTAGGACGTTGCTACTTTCATCAAAATTTAAAAAGATTAAGTACCTATAAGAATTTATTAAAAATGAAATGTTCGAAATTACTATATAGAAATATCCTCAACTGAGTAAATATTTAAAATGTTGAATTTTGAATAGTATAAACAATGCTTCCTCGATTGTCTCGGTCAAATCTTGTGCGCGAGAAAACGTGATAATTATTCGCTTTTCCCCTCGTTTTAATATACCTAATAGACCTTCATTGGTTTCCATTTAATTTACTTTTCTCTCATATCACACGAACATGTTCGAAACTAGTTCATGACAGGCAGTCTGAGGCGCAGTTGAATACAACTAGTCAAGCTTGGAATATAATTAAGAGACGAATAATTCATGTGCAGAATCCGAGCTAAATTTCAGCTTAGGATGACTGAAGGATTACTTTGCTTTAAAATGTGTGCTATTAAGGAAACTGTCTCTATTTAAAATGAAAATGTCTAAAGTAGATCAAGTTGCATTATAAATTTCACATATATCTAATTTTAAAAATAGAAATACTTTCTCAGGATTTCCATTTATTTCAAGGATATTATTTACGTTTGACTTAACAATGTACCATATTCTTTCATTCTATAATTTGAATTAAATTTTCCTTTAATGCTAGATTTCGATTAAGATAGTAGACTGGATCGATGCTTTTGGCAGCAAAAGTTTTAACATGAAATTCACGTTTGGTAAACACGAAGTTCATGTTTGTCTCGTACAGCAAGTATGCAATCTTGTGTCTACGAGAACGTTGTGCGATACTTAGATTATAATAAAATTATTCAGGCAAAGCATAATTTTGTAAAATTAAAAATCCATTTAGTGTTAAACGTTCACGAGCGATGATTCATTAATATTTAAATTTATAATTTAAATACTTGAAGCGAGAGAATTTCCTTGAAATCTTTATGGTCGAAGCATTAGGAGACGGAAATTATAATTACTGCACTTTATCTCACCTATAAAGGGAACGAAAATAGTGCTTTCCAAAAAGAAAAGCTGAATGTGCTTTTGTGACCACTCTTCTCTTATTATGAACATTCCCCTTGGGTTTTCTTCCTTCAAAGGCAAAATAAAGCACTTCCAAG
>JAUEJJ010000017.1:3551272-3563106 GCA_032164275.1 Synergus coniferae | reverse complement strand
AAGAATTCTATCTAAATTTACAAAACTCAACAAATTTTGCAATAGGTCAAAAGAATTCGGAAAATTTTTAAAGAATTTGAAATAAATAGAAAAATAATTAAAATAATTCGAAGAATTTTAAATTAATTTATTAAATTTGAAACAATCCAGACGAATTCTAAGAATTCACAATTAATCAATAAATGAATTACACAGCCCCACAAAAAGAGAATTTTTTCTGCTACCCAAGCTAAACCACCATACCTATACGCTCTTGAGGTCGCCGAATTTGAATCCGGGGTCAGTTTGACCTCATCAGGTCAGGATGAAGGTCAATTGTATGTCAAAATGAAAAAAAAAACTATTGGATCAAAAACCCTCAACTCTCAGGCGTTTCAGGCGTCGATAAATACGAAGCAGGGTTCAGTTGGATACTATTAGGTCAGTATAAAGGTCAAGTGAAGGTCAAAATAAGAAAACCGATTGATTCGACCTGAACCACTATTCTAAGACGTTTCTAGGGTCGCTGCATTCGAACTCGAGGTCAGTTTGACTCCATCAAATCAGGAACAAGGTCAATTGAATGTCAAAATGAAGAAAACCATTGGTCCGGAGAAAGCCTAAACTACCAGACGTTCTCAGGGTTTCTGAATCCGAATTCGTGGTCAGTTTGACCCCATCATCTCCAGATCAAGGTCAATTGAATGTCAAAATGAAGAAAACAACTAGATCACAGAAAACCTCAACTTTCAAATGTTTTTGGGATCGTTGAATCCGAATCTAGTGTCAGTTTAACCCCATAAGGTCAGAATCAAGGTCAAATACAGATTAAAATGAGGAAGAACCATTGAATTATAGTAACACACTATTCTAAGAAGTTTATAGGTTCGCTAAAAAGGAATATGGAGTCATTTTCACCCCATCAGGGGATAGGATGAAAATGACCTTGGCATGACCTGGATCCTGACCTCAGGGTGTCGAACTAACTCTGAATTCGAATTCAGCGACCCCATAAACGTCCTAAAGAAGTATTTTTCTCCTATCCAATGGTTTTGACCTTCAATTGACCTCCATCTCGACCTAATGGGGTAAAAAAACCCCGAATTTAGATTTAGCAACCCCAAAAATGTCTGAAAGTAGAGATTTTCTCTGATCCAATAGTTTTCTTCAATTTGATCTTCGATTGACCTTGATTCTGACCTGATGGAGTCAAACAGACACCAGATTCAGATTCAGCGACCTGGAAATCGTCTTAAGGAATTGGTTCTCTCTGATCCAGCGATTTACTCACTTTAACCTTCAATTGACCTTGATCCTGACCCTACGTGGTCAAACTGATCTCGAATTCGGATTTAGAGATTACAAAAACGTCTTAAAGTAGTGGTCTACGTCAATTCAATGTTTTTTTTTTCATTTTGACCTCTACTTGACCTTGCCCCTTACTTGATGGGGTCAAACTGACCCGGAATTCGAATTCAGCGACCTCAAAAGCTTATAGCTACGTGTATAGTGCTTTAGCTCGGGTAGCAGAAGATTTTTTCTGTTGGTCTGTCTTATTAATTTTAAATTTGTACTTCACATCAATTTTAAAAATTCACAATAATTCAAAGAATTTACAGTATATTAAAAGAATTCAAGGTCAACTAACAAAAATTCAAAGAATACCAAATAATGTAAGTTCCGTTAAAAAAATTCAAGTTGAATTCTAAATTAATTTTTTTTTTTCGAGAATTCGGATGAATTAAAAATACTTGTGAACAATTTAAGGGCAATTTAGAAGAACTCAGAAAGTTTCAAGGAATTCACAAAATCTTAAGAATTTAAAATGGATAAAAATAATTTAAAAGATTTTCAGAAAAATTCTAGTTGAATTTTAAAAAAATGCAAGGTCAATTAATAAAAATCCAAAGAATTACCGTGAACTAAAAAGTTGAAAGACTTGAAAGAAAAATACCTCTTTTTAAATAATAATTTATTAATTAATAATTTTATAATACTTTTCAAGAATTTAAGGTAAATACACAATAATTTATGAGTTCATTGAACAAGGAAAATGTTTATAATACTTCAAATATTTTAGAAGAAAAGAATTCTGGAAAATCTAATTTTTACGATACTCGTATTTGTTACGATTTCAAAAGAAGTTAAGTTATTTTATGAAACGATAAGTATTTATGTTTCACAAAAACAAATATGTCAGTACCTAAAAGATAAAAATCATATTTGCGTTTATGACTGTTTCCGGGATGTTCTTTTTCAGGATAAACATCTTTCCAAAAATCAATAAAATTTTATTAAGCTTTCTTTCTCTTTCTGAAAGAGTATCTGAGACAATTGCATTCGTTTTAGTAGGTCAGTATAGAATATCGATTAAAATGCGTGTGAGGAACTCCATAAAAATTACAATTGGTACCGTTAACTTTTTTGCCGAAACTAGTTAACATGTTGACTTTGTTTGTTTTTCAAACTGAAAAGAAATCTTGTAAGTGGTAAGTAAATTATGTTATACGAGATCTACTTTCTACAAAATTGTATAAATGTTGAAATAAAGATAGTAATATTAATTTTTTACGTTAACATACCAATCACTAGTCCTTTCACAGAAATCACGGTCAGTATGGTCAGCATAGTCGTTATAACTCCCATTTTATACATCATTGGAGCCAACATCAACATCTGGATCCGTTTTTGACCAAACGTACGAGCTTCATTTCTCTGTCCTGAAAATAAATTAAAGAATATTTTATATTGAGCTATTTCAAGCAGAAGTAGATATACAAAGAATTCTTAGATATTCTTGACAACCCAAAGAATTCATAAGCATTACGACAAGTAGACGAAATCATGAGAATTCATAGAATTCTAATAATTCCAAGAATTATAGGAATTCATAGGAATTCCAAGAATTATAAGAAATCTAAGAATTCATAAAAACCATGAGAATTCAGAAGAATTTTTAGAACTGTATGAGTTCATAAGAACTCAAAGAATTAATTAAGAAATTAAATAATTCACGAGAATTCATAAGCAATATACGAATTCCTATATTTAGAATTTAGAGGAATTCAAAGAACTCACAAAACTTCTTAACAGCTCAAAGAATTCAAGTATTTTATAAGAATTCAAAAAATTCACAAGAATTCCAAGAATTCATTGGAATTTAAATCATTCATAAAATTATTCCCAAGAAACTCAAGTATTCATAAAAACTCAAATAATTAGTAAGACCAAAAATTATTCAAAAGAATTCTTAAGAAAAACAAGATTTCCTATGAATTTAAAGGAATTCTTACGAATTCAAAAGAACTCAAATAATTAAAAAGAAATAATATAACTCAATAATTTTAAACAATTTATAAGAATCAAAAAAACTGAGCAGAATTCTAAAAGTGTCTAAGAACTCAAAGAATTCAAGTTATTTTTACAAGAATTCGTACGAAATCCAAGAATTCGCTTAAACTAAAATTATTCATAAGAAGTTCAAGATTTAGAAGAATTTTGTAGAACTGCATGAATTTATAAGAACTCAAATAATTGATGAAAATCAAAAAAATTCATAAGAATTACAGTAATTCTTAAGAATTCATAAGAACTATAAAAAAGCGCAAGAATATATTATAAGAAATTCAAAAACTTGTAGGAATTCAGAGGAGTTCCAAGATTTTATGGAAATTCCAAGACTTTATAGAAATTTCAGGAATTCAGAGGAATTCCAAGAGTGTCAGAGGAATTTCAAGAAGTCAGAGGAATTCCAAAAAACCAGATAAATTCTGAAAATTCTGAAGAAGCCAAAAAAATTCTGAGAATTCTGAGGAATTACAATGATTAAGGCAATTCCGAAAGAATTCCAAAAATTTATGAAAATTTCGAGAATTCAGAAGAATTTATAAGAATTCCTAAGAACCCAAAGAATTCGTAGGAATCAAAATAATTAGGAAGAATTCCGAAAATAATTTATAAGAATCCCAAGAATTCATAAAAATCCAAAGAATTCGTAAGAACTCAAAGAAATAATATAAACTCAAATAAATGACAAGAATTCACAAAAACTCAAAGAATTCATGAGAATTCAAAAGTAAGTTAGATTGTGAGTTTGAATACCGGCTACCCGGTAAATTTAAAAAAAATGTTAATTCATTAAATCAGGAATCTCATTCACATTTGACTCGCATACTTTCTTCGCTTCACGAACGTGACAGCGAGCACTGTCACGTCAACCTGACCTACAATTATCCAATAGACGAGAATGCAAGACTCCTTAAATTAAAACAAGAATGAAAATTAATTTGCATGGAGAATTAGTTCCACTTTTAACTTCTTTTTTTTGCTATACGCTCAAAATATAATGTTTCAATTAGAAGTTTGAAAAAAATCTCCAAAATTAAATTCAAAAACAAATTGCCCAAAAACATAAAGCCCAAAATGTAGGACTTGAATTATAAAACCCAAAAACGTAAGTTCAAAAATTAAGTCACGCAACACAAGATCACAAATATAAGTCCCAAAAGTGAGTCCAAGAAAAAAGTTATAAAATATAAGGCCCAAAATTTGAGTCTTATTTCTTTTAACAAAATATTTATATTTAATATTGAGTCTCGTATGTAACGACATAATTTTCAGCTTTATGGTTTTGGGTGGGCCTTGTGGTGTTGATTTTATAGTTTATGGGCCTTAAATTTTATATTCTAACTTTTATGGACCTTCTATATTTATGTTTTATAATTTAACATCATATTATTTAGAATTTTAAAACAATATCATTTTGGGACCTATATTTCGAATCTTATTTTCAAGTTTTATATTTTGGGCCTTATTTTTCAAACTACTTTCTGTAGTTCAATTTGAGCCTTATTTTTAGATATTATAGTTTTTGCGCTTTATTAATGAGGGCCTTATGATCTTAATTGTAATTATATTTTGGGCCTTATAGTTTAAATTCTAACTTTTTGAGCCTTATCTATTTTTTGTAATTTGGAATTATACTGTTGTGAATTTTTGAACAACATAGTTTTTGGGACTTATAGTTTATATTACAATTTTTTTGGCCCTATATTTTGATCTTATTTTTAGTTATCATTGTTTTGAACTGTATGTATTTAGAACCGATTATAAGACTCAAAAATATCATATCTTAAATGTAAGATACCAATTACAAGTCCCAAAAAGTCCCAAAACTCAAAGTAAAATATTAGATTACCCAACGATTTTAATGAAAAATTGAGGAACTTCCTCGCAATTCGAAGCAAGACTCGCGTAACGGTGATCACCGTCTAACGATTGCGTCGAAAATGCCTGGCCCAAATACCGATCTTAAGACATCAGTCACGATCCTACAAACTTCCTCTGCCCTTAAAAACCTCACTTTAAAGACCACAGAAAAGGATTAGTCCCACTTTATTAAGAACCTAAGCAATTTTCATTAAAAAGTGAAATTTTTAATAGGAAACGATTTCTTGATTTTGTGTGTCAATGTTACGTTGTTACGCATCAGAAATATTCAATTATGTACATAGACAAGAAAACTGTTCATTAGAAGAAAAAATTTCATCAATTAACTAAAAAGCTCCAGAAAGACCTTTTTTGAAGTCTTGATAATTTCTTAATTTTGGAGATATTTTGAAGGAAAGTTAAAGCAGTTAAAGATTTTAAAGTGCTAAAAAAGATTTACTTAGACATGATTCAAAGCTTGGAAAAGTTTAAAAGCTTAGAATAAATTTTGAATTTCAAAGAATTGTAAGAATTGTCAGAATTACAAAAATCACAAAAATTCTAAGATTTGTTAGAATAATAAAAATGCTCAGAATTAAAAATATTGAAAAATTTCAAGAATTCTAAGAATTCGTGAAAAGTCAAATAATTCATGAGAATTCAAAGCATTTAGAAGAATATAAATAACTACAAAAATTCATAGGAATTCAAGTAATTAATAATAATTAATAAAAAACCCAAAAATTCATAGGAATCCAAATAATTCATAATAATTCAAAAAATTAATAAAATCCCTACAAATTCTTAAGAAATTCAAGAATTCAGCAGAATTCCAAGAATTCTTATGAATTAGTAAGAACTCAAAGAATTCAAAGAGTTATAAGAATTAAGAAAATTCACATGAAAGTATAAGAAATTCAAGAATTCCACGGAATTCAAAAGAATTCTTAAAACTTCATAAGAATTCTAAGAATTCAAAGAGTTCATAAGAATTAAAAAAATTCGCAGAATTTGCGTAATTGTAAGCTCGTTAAAAGAAAATCAAGAAAATCGAAAATAGTAAATGTTGCTCAGCTGCAACATTGTCCCTAAAAGAGTTCCGAAGAATGCAGAGAACTGGAAAAATGCATAGGAAGTCAAATAATTCATAACAACTCAAACAAACCCAGGAATTCCTAAGAATTCAAATAATTGGATATTTATAAGAGGGCTGACCTTGAGTTTCCACCTCGCCGCCCAGAAGATCATCAAAGAACTGACGAATCTGCACCACATCCGGATCAGTAATTTCCGGCACTGGTTTTAGCTTCGTGATGGTGTTAAAAATTCCTTGATTTTCTGCCGGCGTCTCATCGCCAAGGGAGCTTTGAACTGCAGAAGCCGTCACTAAGCAGACGACAAACCAGCCAATCCGGTTCATTTTTTCTCGCGCACCCTCACTGGTTCATTAATGGAACGAGTTCGGAGTAAAACAAAAAGGGGAATCGGTGAAAAAAGCGAGGATAAGATGAAAAGAGGAGAAAAGAAGAGAGAGGACTATTTACACTTAAACGAGAAACTGGACTCTGAAGGTTGACGGCGCCAATGGACGGGACTTGCTACGAAGTCCGTGCGATTCGTGACGCGGTCAAATTTAAACTTCCCATGCTGTAAAAGAGGCAAGAGGCCCCAGAAAGTTTCGATGGGCCGCGCATTGTCCGTTTGCGCATTGTGCGTTGCGCAGATACCAATCCGAATGCAAAGGCGAGGGGAACCGAATCGTACGATCACCATTGTCCATACTCCATCCACACTTGTATCAACTTGTATTGCCTTTCCAAGTTGAAGATGCGCTGATACGCTTGCTTGAGTCTTGGACTTGACCAGCAAGTACTGCGGTCGACCCTGAACCTAGTGAGGGTCATTCAAGAAGCGAAAACGTGGGCAATATGGTGGTCCAAAAGTGTATGGCGAAAATTTTGTTGATGTTAGAGGGAAACGATCATGTAAGGTTCAAAAAACTGTAAGCCCAACAACATAAGGCCCAAAATTGTCTAATTTCTAAAAATTCCCAATAAAATAAAAAATAAATTTAAAAACAATATATAAGGCCCAAAAAGTTACTTAATTTTTTAGTGTTTAGTAGGGGCCGCGGACCCGACGGCCCCTAATATAAATTCGGCCATGTAAGACCCAAATTTAAACACCTGAATATAACGCAAAATATAGGTCCCAAAAATATGTTGTTTAAAAAGTACAAATAACATGATTTTCATTTACAAAACTTAAATGTACAATGTACATTCAAGGCCCAAACAAGGTAGAATCTAAAATATAATGCCAAAAACTATAAACCCGTAACATAAAAAGGCCCAAAACTATGAGTATCAATATTATGTCCCTCACATATGATACCCAAAATAAAAGACCCCAAAAATAAATCTCAATATTTGTTCCAAGATATAAGACTTCAATTTTGAGCCTTTTATTTATATCTTATTGTCTAGGACTCGACTTTTGGGACTTATAATAATAGGGACCTTAAAATTTGGACTTATTTGGACGTATTTGGGACTCGATTTTGGGGTCCTGCATTAACCATTTGAGACCACCTGAACCAAACAACATGTTTTTAAAAATGTATCTGTCTGTAGGATTGTCAATTTTTTGCTTTTAGGAATTGTCAGTTTCTGAGAGATAATTAAATCATTTTCTGTCCAGTAAGTAATTTTATTTTTAATTTTAATTTAATTTCTTGTGGATTATTTTATTGAATAGAATAAAATGGATCTATTTAGCCTTCAATGTTAGTACAACGTGCAAGTTAGTCAAGAATTATTTGAGATACATTTTCCTGGATTTAGTCGTCGCCGAATTAATTTTTTTTTTATTTATTACAATAAAAAAATATTTATTTTATTTTCATTAATTCGTAAAGAAATGAAAAGAAAATCTTTACATATATTTATTCTTTTCAATTTCCAACATATACACTTACATATATTCAAATAAAATTTATTTACACTTGTTAGAGAATTATACCACTTAAGAATAATAACAGTAATATCCTGTTTTATGTGAGTACATAATTTGACATTTTTTACTGAGATTTTAAAATAAAATTTCCACTCATTTTGTCTTGCCAACAGAAGGAAGTAACATCTTCAAATTATCAATAGATGTGTCAACAAAATCAAGAAGAAACACTTTTAATATATCAAGTGCTTCATCTTTTCAATATACTTATATTCTCATGGAAAATACAATTTATAAGGCAAAGATAACGAGCTTTAAACACTGTCAAATAACTATCTTGTATTATATTAGAAGGTTGGTGGTAGATAAAATCCACTTTGAGGTTGCGGAGGTGGCAAGTACCTTCTACTTTCAGTCGGTGGTGGAAGTCGAGGCGGAGGTGGTGGAGGAGGTGGTGGTGGTGGTGGAGGAGGTGGTGGAAGGGGTGGTGGAGGTAGTGGTGGCGGAGGCGGTGGCGGCGGTAAATACCTTCTACTTTGTGTAGGTGGCGGTGGCGGTAAATATCTTCTACTTTGCGTCGGCGGTGGTCGAGGCCTAACAGTTACTTGTGGTTGTGGTAAATATAGTCGAGGTGGAGGAGGTGGGGGTGGGGGAGGAGGTGGTGGTGTTGGACTTGGATAATTATAAGTGTAAGTTGGTCCTGGTCTTGGACGAAAAGGTGGTGGCGGAGGAGGATAATAAACTGGTGGTGGTGGAGGAGGATAATAAATTGGTGGCGGAGGAGGTGGTGGTGGAGGAGGTGGTGGTGGTGGAGGAGGAAGAGAAGGAGGTGGCGGTGGTGGTGGTGGATAATAATAAACTGGCGGAGGAGGTGGCGGCGGTGGTAGCGGAGGAGGTGGTGGTGGTAGTGGAGGCGGAGGAGAAGGTGGAAGTGGAGTAGGTGGTCTTGGATAGTTATAATTAGTCGCGTATACTGATGGAGAGGAAGTTGGTGCTGGCATAGAGATTGGCGTAAATGGTGTTAGTGACGGAAGTGGCATCAAGGAAGCTGGATAAGTGTAACTAGGCGCATAAGCTGACGGTGGCCTTGGTGTAGGCGAAGTTCTGGGTGGCGGTCTAGTTGGAATTGGTGTACTTGGTGTTGGCGTTGGATAACTGTAACTTGAAGGTGTTGTCTGCGTACCACTGGATCCAAAATTTCCGAAATTTGGACGTTGCACGGAAGTTGGTATCACATTTGGCAGTATGTTGACAGAACTCTGACTAGATACATCAGCAGACGATGAAGCAAAACTGTCAATTATACCAACAGGTTGACTGTACTTGACGACACCTGAGCTCGATGCTGAAGAACTTGCAGAAGCTGAAGAAGACCCAAAGTTATTAGGAGGAAATGGTTGTCGCTGCGGAGGTCCAAAGGATCCACCTGCAGGTCCTGTGAGAGGTTGACTGTATTTAAAGACTTCAGACCCAACCGAAGAGGTTGCTGTTGAAGATGCGGACGATGATCCAGAAGGATAATAATTTGGATAATTTACAGGTGGCAAGTAAGTTGGAGCTGGTGTTGAAACTCTTGGTGGTTGTGGTCTCGGAGTAATAATGCGAGGTGGTGGTGGTGGTCGAGGAGGAGGTGGTAAATATCCTTGAGTTGGCGGTGGTGGAGGAGGAGGTGGTGGTGGAGGAGGAGGTGGTGGTGGAGGAGGAGGTGGAGGCGGAGGAGGGTAATAAACTGGTGGTGGAGGAGGTGGTGGTGGTGGTGGAGGAGGAGGGTAATAAACTGGTGGTGGAGGTGGTGGTGGTGGCGGAGGCGGAGGAGGGTAATAAACTGGTGGTGGAGGAGGAGGCGGGGGTGGTGGAGGTGGAGGAGGAGGAGGTAAGTATCCTTGCGTTGGTGGAGGTGGTGGTGGAGGTGGAGGCGGAGGTGGTGGTGGTGGCGGAGGTGGTGGTGGTGGCGGTGGCGGAGGCGGAGGCGGTGGTGGTGGAGGCGGAGGTGGCGGGGGAGGTGGTGGTGGCGGAGGAGGAGGAGGAGGAGGCGGTGGCGGAGGAGGAGGCGGTGGTGGAGGTAAGTATCCTTGCGTTGGTGGAGGGGGAGGTGGCGGTGGAGGTGGAGGGGGAGGTGGCGGTGGTGGTGGAGGAGGAGGATAATAAACTGGTGGAGGTGGTGGTGGAGGAGGTGGCGGAGGATAATAAACCGGAGGAGGTGGTGGTGGTGGAGGCGGTGGGGGAGGAGGTGGCGGAGGAGGAGGATAATAAATTGGTGGAGGACGAGGAGGTGGTGGTGGTGGTAAGTATTCTTGCGTTGGCGGTGGTGGTGGAGGACGAGGTGGTGGTGGAGGGGGTGGAGGAGGAGGATAATAAACTGGAGGCGGCGGGGGAGGAGGTGGCGGAGGATAATAAACTGGAGGAGGTGGTGGTCGTGGTGGTGGTGGTGGAGGATAATAAACTGGTGGTGGTGGGGGAGGTGGAGGAGGATAATAAACTGGAGGAGGTGGTGGAGGAGGTGGCGGAGGAGGATAATAAACTGGAGGAGGTGGTGGAGGAGGATAATAAACTGGTGGTGGTGGAGGAAGAGGAGGAGGTGGTTGTCGCGGTTGTTGAGGAGGATAATCATAATATGGTGTTGTTACTTGTGGTCGCGGAGGTGGCTGTGGTGCTGGTGGTCTAGGTGGCCCATAATCAATACTAGGCCTTCTTTCAGGTAATGGCGCAGGAGCCCGATTGGGGGAAGGCAGCTCGAATGGTACATTCGGTTGCTGGTAGTTATAGCCAGCTTGTCTTATAATTCGTTGAGGAATAACAGCAGCAACACCAACAAGTAGTAGTAATTTGAGCTGAAAAAATTCCATGAACGCACTTACCATATTACATTAAAGCATTAAAAATTGCTTACTTACCCATTGTGATGTGAGCATAATCAGCTTCCGTGTGATACCGACATTATTTGCGTCCTGTCTTTTATACAAAGTCGTTGTGCCTGCACAGACCTAACTTCTTTCTAAAAACCGCAGGAACGGTGTCAAAATATATTAAATGCCTCATCAGGAAGCCGCAAAGTTTATTAAAAATTACTCAATTTCGTGTACTATGAATGTTGATTTAGATAGATGATAGATAGATTTAGATTGCATGAATGCAATTGGGATAAGATTTCAGTCATCATTTCGAAGCAAGCTCTGTAATTAATGAGAAAAATGGTAAATTTAGAAATAGTTTCCAGGATGCGGAATATACTTAACAGAGAAAGAAGAGATCTTTTCCACTTCTCTAAGCTGAGAAATATATCTCGGAATCTTTATACCATGGAGTCTAATTGGTTTAATTTACTTAATGGTGGTATTAACCGACCTTTTCTTGGAACATTGCTGCTACTTACATTGGCTCGTTAAACGCCGTGTCACCGTCTTTTATTCCTTGGAAAATATCCCCGTAAAGGCGGAAGGAACGTGGTTTCCCATTCCCTTTGAGTGGAAACGAAGCATTGTCGTCAACTAGAAGCGCATCATCTGACAAACCACTAACAATCGCTGTTCACGGGAGAGTGTGATTTAGGGACGGTTATTCCTGTGAGTGCTCAACATTCCGAACAATTAACACGTTATCAAGTAAAATTTAAGGCGTTAGCAAATTTTTCTAATGATTTCTTTCGAGAATGTACAACAAAATATTGATCAAAGTAAGAACTAGGAAATACT
>JAUEJJ010000017.1:3460216-3473723 GCA_032164275.1 Synergus coniferae | reverse complement strand
CTTTCACCATTCTCCTGAAAAAAATTCCCAAACTTGTCCTTTGTTTTTGGTCGCTCAAGGTGGCCTTACCCCTTAAACTCATTAAAATCGCTGAAATCAGTGGAGATGCAAAATGTTGTAAAACATTCCTTGAAATTTTTGACATCTATTGAAATTGAAGAAATGTTCTTGGATTTGAACGTGGAATGTAGAGCTTGTTCCCTTTCTCGCAGGCGAGTATCGATTCTGATCGTTGAGATAGCTTCTGATCTCTGTAGGTGACTGTACATTGTAAAACCGCGTCGAACGGTGCATCTACTTTGTCTAGTTAGGACCGCGCGACTAAGCACTACTGGTAATGACATACTAACGAGGCCCTGATCAGCGTTTTAGATTAAATCGACTGGTTACCGCTATCTAGTCTATGTACCATGTATATTATATACCTATACAATATATTTCACATACACTATAAATGGAGAATCACTTCATAGATCGGAAGCTGCTTGATAAAACCGATATTCTCAGCTTCCACAGAGAAAATCGCGCGAAAGTTGAATCTTCGACCTCCAACGTCGGATTACAAGAAGAGGATCTTCGCGGCCTCGGCGACCAATCGTAATTGTTTTCACGTGTAGCTGTAACTCTCTTTGCATCACGTCTTATATCTTTGCATCTTCTTTTCTTATATCAGAAAATCTGTGCCAAGTTCCACAAAGAAATCACCAGCTCGAGAGAAAATGCGCTTTTCACTTAATTTATTTACCTCGAGTTACTCGCATGTTTTTACGATTACTTATTATTACTTTGGAAGGAAATTAATAGCGCATCCATTCACCGTGATGATTTCATCAAGCAGCTATGAATCCTGGATATTAATCCTGCGGTAGTCACGTTTGCTGTAACGGATTTAAAAGCGCGTTTAGGAAGAGATCCTTTTCAGAAATATGAATCTGTAATTCGCTTTCATTGGAAAATACTGTGAGTGTAATTGAAGGATGCAGAGCACGTAATTGAAAGATGCGGTAGATGCAACTGAAACTTAAGTGCACTTAATGTTTGCTTCAATTATTCGCATTTTTATTTTCAAGTTCATTTCCGTGCATGATTGAAATTTTCTTTACCCTCACGGCCTTTCTTATCTTTTATCGAAGTGATATTTTTGTAAAAGAGGAGCAGAATTTTGAGAGTTAATTTTACGGCGATGAGAGTGTAATCCCAGCCCTGCATGCGCTTCAGATTTGCATCCTTTTTTCTCGAGCTTCTCTTATGCTAATCTTTGCATAAAATGTCTCTGTTTTCGCGCTGAAGCAATATCTCAATGAGCGATGTCACGCCAGAAAAATCTCGCAACTGGTATTATACATGTAGTTTATGTATACATGTATGCGTATACACGCCTTGTCTTATGACGGAAGAGTAATTATTATAAAACCCGGAGCGACAAGCAGATGCGTCGCATATTATGAAACCGTGAACGCAAAGCGCAAAGAGTGGTTTTGAGTCGTGTCGCTTGACTTTTCATAAGATTAAGCGGCGAATCAAAGTTCGTGAAATGAACAACTGTCATGCGCTGTCATACTCTTGCATATATTTCTCCAGGCAGGGGAAAAGTTAGCCACTTTACCAACTTATTACATTATAGCTAAATTGCACACTTTTCATTATGTCCTCACGGAACAAATTGTTATTTAGTGTGATAAATGACTTTATAAATTACTTTATCATTCTCATGTAATTAACTTCAGTAGCCTGAAAATTGAACGTCTTGCAAAATTATAACGCAGTATTAAAACTTAAAATAAGTATTAAAACTGTTCTCTGTTTGTACGTACAATTTTTTTTTTCGAAAAATAATATGTCCGATTGTTATTCGTTTGAACTTTGAGAGAACTCATTTTTGCACGAGAGGAGGGTGTGCAATATTGTGCACTAAAGCCAATAATGCTCTTCACATTCTTCAATTAATCACAGTTTTGTACCGTGCATATAGCACCGTAGTATTTTTCATTAGATAATAAGATAATGAAAAGAGCGCAGACTTCAATGCAAGCATTTATGTCAATTGACCCTATTGTATGTAAATACATAACTTCCCACATTAAAGTGATGACAGCATCGGATCTTATCTCACGCGATGGTACATTTTCATTTCAATGGCAACATTTCTTAGACTTTCAAAACACCACGATTTTGTCCTCCTTTTCTAACTGTTACAATCCTACACAATAAATACTTACAATTAAAGAAAGAATTCAGCAATAAAATCATCAGCTTGTCTGTGGTCAAATTATTGAAATCTCGCAGTCTGGTGTACATTCAAAAGTGCCCACCCAGAATTTCTGCGTATAACTTGAATTGTGAAAACAAACTCTTTTTTTCATTTTTCTTTGATCAACAGAAAGAGCTGGTATTAAAAAGTAAAAAAAAAAGGTACAATTGTCGAATCGCCTTGATTCATATTCACGAGAAGTTGATTTGCGTTGAAAAAGGTCTCTCGGCTCTATTATCTTCTTAATGGAAACATTCGCGTTGCCTTTTGTGATCCACAACCCTTTTTTGCAAACTGCTCGAAAGTTGATCACTTTATCGCGTCTGCAGAGAGCGAGCGCTTCCTCACGTCCAATTACAGTACATTCATCTTTCTTTGCGGTTTGCGGTCATTGCGAACTCCGAGTAAGTGGCATTATAATATTCGTCCTAAGTGCTAGGCGAGATATTATACCTGAAAGTACCTGCTTTGCTTTATCGAGTACCGTATGGTGCACAAGAGAAAGGTGAAACGGCTCTAAAGGCCGCCTCAGCGCCTTGAAAAATCCAAAAGAAGTCATGCATTCAGTAATAACAAAAAGAATAATTATCGCGGCAATTACTGCAATTTTAAGTCTCGAGAATATCAAGATCTTGGTGCAGGTGTTCAAGAAACGTAATCACTTGTAGACGCGTGGCTAATTGCGACTGGTCATTACCGTATTACACAATCGAAATGTCCTTTTTACATATTTTCTTATTTTAGAAAGTATCACCAGGAAATGCGAAATATTTTTATCAAAGCAGCCAATTGGAAAATTAAGATCGCTATCAAGAAAAATGTTCCGAGTCATTTGTTATCATTTAATTAATGGCGCTTATAGACTTTATCAGATTCAGTGAGACTTGGGTCTAGAAAACCTTTTCAAAACATTCCATAATTTATGCTAGAAAGTATTCTAATTTCTTAATATCTTATTAATATTTTAATATCTATTCGATTTTAAGCAAATGAAAAATAGAGGAAATAAGTAAATCCGGAGTATATTAATGCAAGTTGGCGCATATCAGCTTCACGATTGGATGGACAAAAATCATGTTAACTCTCGAGGTTTGCCGAGGCGTTAGTAATGTTTCTTTGAGACATTGTTTCTTCTTAAATTACTCGAGCGAGAAATGTAATCCTTTTATGACATATTTTTTTATGTTGCACGTTATATTTTGCAGGAGAGAGTGAGAGAGAGATGTTTAAGAGATTGTCAAAAGCGAGGCGACACAGTGCCGACGAGGTGGGCTGTTCACTGCCAAGTCCCACGACTCTCGACGAGCCTCCTGGGTTCCTGACGTCAAGAAAGAGCTCCGAGGGCCAACTTCAAGCCCTAAATTCTGCCTTGTTAAGGGCCTCCAGATCCAAATATGGCAGAAAAAGTTGTGGCGATGCTGTATCTCCTTACACACTTCTCACCTCGGATGACAAGCAGGGTTCAAATCCTAGGACTGATGCTGATTATCAAATGGTCACTGCCATGCCGGCCTTCATTGTGGAACATGAGCCCGAAAAACAAAAAGGTAATTCTGGAATATATTTCATTTTAAACACTGGAATGATTTACTTTGAGATAATGGTTTAGAGGACAAGAGAGAAAAAGTGCTGAACAATATAGCTCCTTTCACAAACGATAATTAAGGTATAAGTAGACCCTAATTTAGAGTCCTTAAAATTTCCCAAGGAACTTTCAATATTGAGCAACTTTGAGCCAAGAGGTCACAACATTTACTTTAGAGCATGTCTTAGGACCTAATTAGAAATTAGGAGATTATAATAGAAATAGAAATCTACAACTGAATTTTTCAAAAGGATAGCTAGAGGTTTTTTTTTTTCTGTAAAGATTAGTTGAGATAAGAAGTTTTTATGAACACGTTGAAATGTAATTATAAATTTATAGTGAACTATAAAACTAAATTTAAAGACAATATAAGTTTGAAGTAACTGAAATAAGGAAATCTGCCGGCATTCCCGACTTTTTAATAATTAGATACGCTCCTCATTCTTCCCCAAAAAGCATTCTTCTGATGTTCGGGACCCTTTCATCAAAGCTCTATTCTCCGCCCAACCAAATCAGATTAAACTCAATTTTTTACTCGGAAGTGGTCAGGCCTCATTGATCTTAGCGACCGCTGACCACCTGGAAAGCCAATTTACCATATAGTTTGCTTAAAACTGTATTTGGGTTCTGCACTGCTCAGACTCACCACGGATTTTGTAATAATCAATTTCTTATGGGAAGACCATTCCGGCCTGTTTACTTCTTCGTACAATATAAATTGAATACGTACTTTTATTTTTTTTGGATTCTCAAGGAGTCTTTATAATAAAAAGTACATCTCGTTCTTTTTAGTACATATTTAGAATTCGAATATGTATTTTATAATAATTTTCGTAAAAGTGATGCCTTGAAATGACTGTAATTTTTGAAGTTATTTTTTCAAAATAAATAAGAGAAATACGCGGAGAAATACTTCAAGCCCAGCCCTGAAATAACCTTTAATCTCTGCCATTTATTGCATCAATTTATGGTAGGAAATTAAACCCACCTATAATAATAAAAAATTCTAATAATTATCAATAAAAATCATTTTATCCTAATTGAAACACACATCCCGCCCCTAAATAAAAATGAAACTTGTCTGCAAATACATAAATATAATATTTACAACCTACCCAATAACAACTATTTATTTTTGCAAAACCACTTCCGTTAAGTAAATAAGATACCGAAGAGGAGAGAAAAGCATTTGTGTAGGAAAGAATGCAGCACCTATCTACACTCTATAGGCGTCGACGTATACAGTCAGATAGAGATGCAGAAGATTATGCAATTTATGAATTATGGCGAAAGAACCGCCGTACAAAGTAAAAAGAACGTAAGTCCAATCTCAATCGATCGGAAAAAATCGAGAAAATCTGTGTGAAGAACTCTAATATCAAATAATATTTTCATTAATCTGGATACATTTTTTGGGTAAAAGTCGTGTGATGCTCTTTCATATTTTTCAATAAACAATGGATCTTTGGATCTCTTAGAATTTTTTTTAAATCAAATAAAATATCTTGGATCCTAAAATTTTTGATATTTAAAAAATTGAAATTCTATATTTCTGAAATCGACTAAAATATTTCAAAATCCATTAGAATTCATTGAAATCACTGAATACCTTGAAATCTATTCAAATTCCTTGAAATTTGATAAAATCAGATAAAATGTCTTGCGATCTTGTGAAATTTAAACAAATCTTTGAAATCTCCCTCTTGATACCTTTTTTGAGATCTTTGAAAATTCTATGAGACTGAAGTTTGCAACGTTTACGATAAACGAAAAATTTTTCGTATTTCTTAAACTTACAAGATCCAAAATTTTCTGGCGGAAAGTAGTTGAATACAACCCAAAAAATTATCCACCAAAGTTTCAACCCCATCGCGAATATGGAACTCACCCTACTTCATCCCTTAAAATTAAAAATTCACCAAATTTACCCTAATTCATGGGTTGAAAATTTTATTGCTAATAATAATTCTTTTGAATGTTAAAAAAATCCCTCAATAAGTTTCATCTTCCTATTTCGTTTGGAACTCACCCCATATCATCCCTTAGACCTACAAAAATTTAACAAAAATTCCCTAATTCACAGAGTCAAAATTTTATTGCTGATAATAATTTAAGATCTCTTAATTTTAAAAAGTAGCCAAAGAAGTTTCATCCATCCAGTTCATTTGGAACTCACCTTATATTCACCAAGAACTGTTTGGTTTAAGGAATAAAATAGAGATAAGTTCCAAATGAGCTGGAGGGATGAAACTCTTTGAGTTGTCTTTTAGCATTGAAAAGCTAAAATTGTAGCATTTTATCATCAGTATAATAAAATTTTGACCCAAATTAGGGCAATTTTGGTGAATTTTTTAGTTTTAAGGGATAAAGTAGGGTGAGTTCCAAATTTGCGGAAGAGTTGAAACTTCGGTGGGTTAATTATTGAGTTGTATAGAACTACTTTCCACGAGAAAATTTTGGATCTTTTATGTTTTAAAAAAATAAACATTTTTTATTTTCGTTTATCGTGAACGTTGCAAACTTATTCAGTCTCATGAAAATTCTATTGAAATTAATAAAATCTCTTTAACTATCCTTTGCCTTTTTAATATAACCATTTTTGCATCGTCTTCTTGACAAGGAAAATAATCTGAAGATTTTCTGTAAAAATGTCACTTACGTCCTTTTTACATTGTACGGCAAACTACACCCGGTGTGTGGAATGCTCAAGGCCCATTGGCTATTGGCTGATGCCACAAATGTAGCCGGGCTCTTTTGGTATCGTTATTGTCGGTCTTTGGTCAAATCACGTGAGAGATTCTTAATTATAGGGGGACGAGATGACTCTCAGGGGTGAAATGACCTCGGCCTTTAATTCGTAAGAGGAGAGCGTCGCTATTAGCATCAAATAGAGCCAGCACTCATCTACGAAAGTCGAAGCGCACTTCTTTTGGTCCCATTAAGGCCATTTAGCCTCCAGACCTTTGCTTTGGTTCATGGTCCACACTAAATTCATGAAGGTTGTTTCTTCATGCTCACCTGGCTTCCCAGAATTATTTTTTTTCTTCTTTATTATACAAGACCTTCGCAAGGTTATATGTTATCGAGTATGTTAATTTGATTTCGACCGTTCAGTTCCTTGTTTTCTTTCGCAGAAGACTCCTCTCAATCTGACGTGGTTTTTGTCAGGAATTCCTGTTTAATTAAGGATTTTTTTCTGGCCTTTTTCATGGTACAGTTTTCTTACTAATGTGAGTTCAAGAGAGTTCTGTCTAAGCGTTGATAATTAAACTACACTTGATAAAGACGCATGATAGTTTTTATGAGAATAATTTTTTTTCATCATTTTTGAGTGCACTATTTTTGTCGAGGATTAATAACTAGATCACCCTATCATTAATTAAGATACGAGTTAGATACCTTCAAAAGTTCAATATAAACTGTAACTTGTACAGCCAGTTTATTAACTGGCGTAAGGATTGCAGTTAATTGGCGCTCAAGAATTCAAACCCATCGAGAAACTCATTACACAGGATTCTAAATATTTCAGTGATAGCGGAACCTTTTCATACACATGCGACGCATTTTGAAATTTACTAATTCACTTCTGAGTTATACGAGATTAAATGACGTTTCGTAAGCAAATTTAATTTTATAATTTTTATTAAGTATTAATACTTCCTAATAGGTATATTATTGAGAAACTCAGTTAATTCAATATTTATATCTACATATTTTACATGTTTACGCTGCTATCTACGCTGAAAAAATTATTTTACTCGTGTTTATTTATTTTTGAGAGCTCTTAGATTAGATTTCTTTGAGTTCAATGAATCTTGGTCTTGGCAAAAGTCCATTACGTCCAACATCTTCATCACGATGTTCTCGACGCGAGAAGAAGCACGGGTTTTCCTTTCTTTATTATTTTTTTCTTTTTTTCCCTTCTTTATTTGTCTCTTGCGAGAGGTAATATCGTCACGTGGCGAGTCTAAGTGCTCTCGAACTGAATAGCATGCTTTGTTGCTTCCTGCCAGGTAAATCTTCAGCAAGTTTTTTGACGACACGAATCCTGTAAATTTTCCTCGTATTCGTTTGGAAATTCGCTTCAGTAAATTCAAAATCAGTTTTCAGTCGTAAAATCGAATTCCACTTAAAGAACTTCCACTGTTCAGAGAAGACAGCTTTCTCTATTTCATTCCGCTGAAGTTAATTGAATTAGCCAAACATCCTTTGTAGTTCAAGATCTTATTCTTTTTAATATAAACCTATTACGATGAAAGGAAAACAACATGAATAATGTATTCGAGTTGTTTCCTTGAAAGTATGGTTTACAACGAGAAATATAGAAATCTGGTTTAATCGCGATAACTTTTAATAATTACCATAACTGATTTTCCTTGAAGCATCCTCAGCGCAATATGCATGCACATTTTTGCGACGAAAGTGGTGGTGAAACTTTAAGAATTCTTTCGGTCGTTTACCTCATGAACACGAAAGAATGCGTTTTACGTAAAAGTTTTATGATTCTTTTCTTTTAATCATTGATCCTCTGCAATTTTTTTACACAAAAAATTCACTTCGCTAGTAAATTTTTCTACACAATTATATATTTTTTCCAACGGAAACATCAAATTTTCTACTGTAACTTGTGATTTTACGATTTGTTAACGCGCTAATTGTCTCTTAGAAAAATAGACTAGTGCCAGTTATGTAAGTCCTGTAACATACAGAAAACTGGCCATTAAAAAAATAAGTAGTACAGTTGTAAGGTTTCTTAGCAACACAAGTGGTTTACACCTTTTGACGTACCTAATCCCAGAAAATAAGATTACTGTCACGACCATTCAGGTTTATATTGATGGTTAACCACCACTTGTTTTCGTCTTCCAAGTATAAAACATTTTTTTTAAATCGTCCTCTTCAGAGTTGAGATAAAAAGACAATTTGCCCAGAAAATCGTGAGCCTCGTGGTTTGCTCTTTGCTGTAATAGAGTGCTGCATCTCACAATTGATTTACATGGAAATTTATACAACAAATGCTAAACGATATAACGGATTCTCGACAACAACGTCGTTAACTTGGAATGCTTTTCACTAGTGCATCCATAACGTGATCTATAGCTTTGCAAACGATAGCATAAAATATTTCACGATCGTCATTCAGATTGACTGCTCATGACTAGAAAAATACTATATCGTCATCCTTTCAAAGGGTTTCCCTTTCGGGGCCCCTAGATTAAAAATTCAAACTTCCGCTCAATCTTTAATAGATTAAGACTCTCAGCTTTGTTTTCCGGGATGATTTTCACTGCTTTCTCTCCGGTTGCAAGTGCAGTGGATTTCACGGTTTCACGCTTGCTCCGGAAGTGATTCAATCCACTAAAATTTTTTCGCATTTTGTATAATTAACATGCTAACACAAAGCTACTAGCATCGTCTTCATGGCTTGAGAGCAACAGGTGTTTGTCGAGTTATACTTGACCACGTTAATAGTCTTACGGTAGAAATAATTGGCCAGTGGAGGATCGTAAAGTGCGTAGATCAGTAATATTCCTTGTTAGACACGGAACTGATTTAATAGGCGACGTTTTCACTGCATTGTAACCAAATGTGTACGCGTAATAACATTCCATCATCAATCATTCTCTACTCTGTGCAAAAAAAAGTCGTAACTGTAAAGCAAAATATCGGTTTGGTTTTTTTAAATCAATTAGAGGTAACAACTCAAGAGAAGAGTAGTGAATATTAAAATGTTAATAATATACGAGTATAAGCAGCCAGTACCGAAATGCTTAATAAGCCATGTACAAAACCCAAACGTCCTCAAGATCGTGCATTAATTGCCTCAATTCTTGAAACGTGACACCAATTAAAACCGTTGTCCTTTGTACCAAATCGATGCTTCTTAGTAATCCAGTGAGCCGCAGAATCGGCGGGGGGAACGGCTTTATCGCAAAACACGTGTACTTGATACCTGAGTGGTTTGACAATCGTTCATCCATTAGCCAGGATCCCCGTTACCCACCTGCGCCCAAACACCTTGAAAAACTTCAGAAGCCGAAACACATTTCCGGGATGAGGGAGGGGCCAGCATATGTCGAGCGTGCCTTATGGTTTTTCCCCACATAGTACCACCTCTTCTTCGATCGGAGTCTCAATTCGCGACTCAGAAACCCCTTTTCACTGACCACTTTTTGCCCCATTGTCCCGCTTCGTAACTTCTCTGATTGCACCATATACCGTTTCTCTTTCTCGTTACAGGCTTAGGCGTTTGGGGCTTGAGGAGGATGAGCAAGAAGATAGACTCGTTTCGCAGATCCGGATCCCGAGAGACCATTAATTCCATCTCGGAAAATTCTTCTCTAAACAACAACAATAACAACAACAACAGCAAGAGCAACAGCGAGAAGCTAGAGAGACTCGCCGAGCAGAAAAGTGAACCAAAACAGGAGAGGAGGATATTCAATACACAGAGATCCCCATCTCCCTTTAAATCTTTCTTCATCAGGATGGGGTCCACGGGGATGTTGAACTCCACGAGAAGCAACAGGCGTTCCCAAAGTATTGAAAAGACCCCAGAAAAGGAGAATCTCTTCAGGAGTTGTAGTACCAGTCAGCTGAACACCAGTCCCACTTATGTGAAAGGAGATGACCCCTCGGAGGGAATTGATCTACAAATCAATAGCAGAAAAGACAAGACAGTGTCGTGCGATAATTTGAGTGGTAGAACTGATGATGATGTGTTCGAAGAGAGAATCATGTCACCTTCACTCTGTCTCTCAAATCCACAAGGTCATTCCCCTTCACCATCTTCCAGGACTTTCAGTCCATGCGACTTTGGAGAATCTAAAAACGATAACCTGAGAAAATCTAGCAGTTGCGATTTCAAGGAGGTGAAGAAGACTAGTTTCCCGTATTCATTTTTGAGGTCCAGACTCTCTGTTCTTCCTGAAGAGAGAAACGGATCAGGTCTGAAGGACGAGAGACTCTTCAAGACGACTTCAGAGGAGCACTTTCCTGCTCTGAAGATCGAAGACTCATTTGAAGGGACAACTACCTTGGGAAGAAGACGTCCCAGAAACGGACACTTTAACAGAAATGCTCCTTCTAGGTCTCAGGACGTTTCAAGAATGGGCAGGAACTCGTATGCTGAATTTAGAAGCGAAAGAGTTGAGCGTTGCGAGCAAGACAGGTATAGTCTCAACCCGAGTCATCTGGAGAGGATTGAAGATGATTTGCAGATGGAGGATGGTTACGAGAGCCACCGAAGTCTCATGTCTCTTCCTCAGTCTGGACTTTCCATGAACGACTCGAGGTTTTCGGATTCTGTTTCTTTGAATCATGAAATAGAGATTAATCATGATGGAGGTTTGAATTCGGAGGTTGGTTTGAATTTAGAAGTGGCTACGACCCTGAGGAACCACAGGAGGAATTCAGCCCCTAGTGGAGAACAGAGATTGTCCACTCATTACGTGAGTTCGAATGAATCTGGGTACGACAGTGATGGACCCAGAGGAGAATCGGCTGCAGCTTCCGAAAACGAGACTCAGAGTTTAAAATGTACGGATAGTTCTGATACGAGTAGTGTTGTGGACTCGGAGTTAGAGAAACCTATGAGAAGCTCGACGCCCAGCGAATGCCAGGAGCAGGAGGCTGAGGGCTTGAGATCGAGCAAAAACGGAGAGAACGGGAGTGTGGAGGTCGAGGAGAGGATAGATGGTCTCAGGTGGCACCAGAGCAACTCCGGAAGAATGTTGCCTAGCATACATCAGACTTCTCTCTTGCCAGGTTCAGCAAACTCGCATCTGTCACCAAGTACGGAAGGCTTAGGAGTTGGGCAGAGTCAAAATACCGTTGCCACTCTGTCCCATCGGGTGAGGTTGCAACAGGACAAGACGAGATTTCTGAGTGACATCATTCAGCCTCCGAAAAAAGTTAGGAGATGCCGGCTTGTACAGCTCATCAAGAAAGACCCTAAGGAGAGCTTGGGTATCAGATTGGCTCAACAGCGAATTGGGGAAATTCGCTACATTGTTGTTCAGCTGGAAACTGATGGAATTGCTCATAGGTAGGTTAATTAAAGGATTTCAGGAATATTGTGGAATGTATTGTACAATGTGGAAAAGAAAATTCTATATGGAGTTGCTTTCTCCCGTTAAGAGGTTAATAGGGTAGCCTCTTCAAAGATTACTTTCCTATCTTCAATTCCCGAGTTCTCTATTCCAATTACTGATAAATAGCAGTGGCTAATAAGAAATAATTTCGCAAAGCAATGTATTGAAATGGATGTGTGAAACACTTTGAAAGTATTAATCGGCATACTGAGAAAAAGTCTTTGAATTGGTTTTAAGTCCAACAATTCTTTCGCAGAAAATTTCTTTAGTGATTCATGCAAGAAAAAGGCTGCTACATCCGGCAGATTTCATCCGGTTGCTCACAATATATAGTTTCGCAATATGTCAGCTGTCTAATAAAATTTCACAGGCCTATTTCTCTGAAAGATTTTATTATCTGTCGAAGAGATTTATTTTGGGTTCAGTGCCCCCCTTTTAAAAAAGAAATAACACCTGTGCAATCAATTCGTCATTTTTTAATTACCCTTTTGAAACTGTTTTCTTGGAATGGATATTGTAATGACTTAGAGATATAATAATTAGTTTCTTTAATTGCAAACTGAAGAAAATTTCTTGAAGTTATAAATCATAAATTCATTTATAAGGAATATGATTGCATCAAATATAAATAGGATACGTGTGATTTCATCAAAGAAATTTACACTTTCGAGGCTGTGTGCATTGAAGCATTCATCAATTTTGCAAAACACGTAATAAAATTTCCTTTTTCTTTACAGAGATGGCAGACTGAGACTCGGCGATGAGATCGTCGAGGTCGAAGGGAAGGAACTCAGAACCCTCGAGAGTCTTGAGCAAGTTCAAGAGTACCTAAAATCCTTCAATGGCAATAAAGTACGACTGATAACCGCCTACGAAGAAACAGTGCCCCAAATATACTTGAGCCCTCCCTTATCAGGAGATTACGAGTACCTAGAAAACGCAAAGAACCTTTCCAATATGACCCTTATTGACTCCCAGAACGAGAAGGTCAATTCCTCTAATAATTCCTCGTCAACCTGCGAAGATAATATGCAGTCCAAAAAGAGGCCGGACTTCCTGCCACTCACGTGCATTTCTACCCGGAAGGATGTCGACTCCTCCTTGGAATCCTCGACGGAAATGCATCAGTATTTGACGAGGCATATTGCCAGGTTTGAGAAGGGATATGGCAAACCTAGTCTGGGATTCAGTGTCGTCGGTGGCAGGGACAGTCCTCGTGGGGAAATGGGCATTTTTGTCAGGAGGGTATTCCCTGGAGGTCAAGCAGACATTTCCAAATCCCTCTTCCAAGGTGATTAAGTTATTATTATTATCAATTAGATACTTTCTTTTCATTCTACAGAAAACCTGCAATTCTTATTTAATTTAAAAACTTCAAATACCTAAATTATTCTAAAAATTTAAGACTTTGTATTTGCAGTGTTGATTTGGAAAAGGGAGTCCAAAAGAGGATTGGGAAAAGGGTTTCGAGAAGGTAGTTTGAAAAGACGTGTGGAAAAAGGGGTATATTATATTATATTACATATTATATTCTTACTATATATTATAGATATTGGTACAGCAGAGAAATGGAAGAAG
>JAUEJJ010000017.1:3445049-3458523 GCA_032164275.1 Synergus coniferae | reverse complement strand
ACTTTCGTATATAAATACGTAAATGTATCGTGTATTTCTTATAGGCTGATGTCATTTACGTAATCTGGATGTTTATCAAATGAAATGAAAATGTCAACCGAGCTAAATTGCAGAGACATATCTTAAGAATAATATAGGACAGGTTCGAGAAGAGAGGTCTAAAGAATTCAAGCCAATTTATCAGAATGAACCCATGTAGCCTCGAAGACGACGTAAAACGTAAATGATTTTATGCAAGAGTCATAAAACATGATCGATTGATTCACTTGTATCTCGAGACACATGACATATTCATGCCTAATGACTTCGACCGTTTGTTCAACTTGCATCTTTGACGTAACTTGCCAAAGCTAGATTCCTCTCATATGATGTATCATCAACATAAGAGATTGAATTTCGCTTCTTATGTCATTAAGTCAAAATGATAAAATGAGAGAAATCAATCTTACGTGTCTTTGAGATCATTTGTTAATTTCTTCTTGAGAATTCATAAAGAGGAATAATATTTTTTTTACCTGAAAGTTTTAGCAATCTGTTTACGTCAGATGTATATTCGTATTGACAAGGCTTTTTTGATTTTGAATTTCGCATGAAGAAATGTATCCAAATAAATTAAATAAACCCTCGTCTTTAAAACAAGAAGCTAGAAATAAATATATAAAGGACAGAAAAAAATTAATAAATGTTGATAATCTGATTGTTTTGTTGAACTCGAATCGAAATTGGGCCGACAATCTAATAAATATTTATCCAATTATCCGAATAGCTTTCCACAAAATAGTTTTGTGGTAGCCTTTTTTTGTATTTGATGACGATTTACTACCGCAAATTTAAATCAAGATTACGAGTTTATCTTTTTCAATAGATACACATTTTTTCGAATTTTTTCTACAAAATTGAAATTCTTGTGGTAAAAACTGAAAGTAAAGAAAGAAAGACTTAGAATATGGAAATTTTGTCTACTTTACAAAATTATCATGCATAACTAATAAGCAGTAAAAAAATTGGAAAGGCGTTACTGAATTGGAAATCACGAACAAGTACAAGTATGCCTATTGCTTTTTAGATAGAAGAAAATAATGTTTGTGGGTTAAATAGCCTTCAATAGTCTTTCAATATGTCAAGAAGTGAAATTTAGGTTGCACAAAGTAAGCAAACTGCCAATTGCAATTATACTTAAATTAAAAGGATTGGATAATATTCATGCAGAATGCTCTGAAATTTTTTAATAACATAAGTTTAATTCTAGTTTAATTTTTGTGGTTGCAGGAGACGAAATTTTGAGTCTGAATGGAAAAATATTGCGTGGGTGCACTCATCAGGAAGTAATAGAATTATTCAAAGCAGTACGAGAAGGACCTGTCGAATTGGAAATAGCAAGGAGGCACAGGTAAGAAATTGTTTGACGTTTAATTATTTTTTTCAATTAAAATATAAAAAACTTGTTTCAATTGACATTTTTTCTGCTTTTAGGTACCAGAAGGTGGCCCTGAAATCCGCGCCGTATTAACTACCAATAAAGAAAATCGACCACCGGAAGTGCTCTTCTAAAGGCTTGAGTTTCAAAGTTTCACAAAGTTTGACAAAGTTTCAAAAACTTTTAGAATCTAGTCTCTCGTAAAAGGATCAATCAGATCTCGACATTCGTTATGTTTAATTTATTTCCCATCACGTAATACAGCGGTTGTCTAGTGCAATAAGTAACATTTTTATTGATTATTATATCTCTAAGATTTTATACGAAGAACGTTATATCAACGCGAAAATTATAGTTTAAGAGGTTTATCCTAGGACAATAAAGAAATTCGTACTTTTCATTAGGAATTTTGAAATATGAGTTCCTTAAACGAAAATAAGACAAGGGGTATACGAAAACATTAAATAATTTCTTTTATTTCCACATGGTATGTCACAAATTTACAATATGTACATCATTGTTATCTACATCGAACAAAAATATAGGGTTTCATACTCTTCGTAATTCGTTCTCGTATTCTCGTTGGTAGATTTAATTAGGTATCGACGAGGAGAAGATCGGCGCAGGATTTGGCTTTAGATGATCTGAAACATAATCATACATAATCAAATATAGGGTCTACTGCAGATAATAATGATCATATCGTGAAGGCAATGAAACTTTCAAAACTGTAAAATATTTCGAAAAATTTAGAAATTAGCAAATCCGACTATACATACTCTATGATTAAGGAAAATGTTAAGAGGAATAATAAAAAGTACACATTTTTTTCTAAGATGAGAAATAATTTTATTCTGCTTGTCATAGAACCATTAAACTGATTTTCAGTTTTTTTAATGTACTCACTGTAAGTCTCGTTGTTTGGATCTTCTGCATAAATGTAGAGCCACCGGACCGCTTTTAGTATTGCGAAAAAGCTGAACGGCTGCTCGATGAGTCAAGTCATGGCAAACCTGGCCATTGACCGCTAAAATTTCATCCCCAGCTCGCAATCGCCCATCCTCGGCTGCCTGACCTCCAGGTAGAACCGATTTTATGAAGATGCCTGTAAAAGAAGGCGGAATATGTTAAATGTAAAAAATTGGGAACAAACGTGGATGGCATGAAAGTTTATTTTTTATGCTTGAGCAACGGTGTAAAAGACTTTGCAGGCTTACTAATGCCTGAGGCTGTTCTATATATTATGTAGGTAGACAGTACTTGGAATTGTAAGAACACTCTGGTTTACAATAACATGATTTTTAGTGATCGAGTGTGGTTTCTTTCATTCGCAAGACTATTGATAAAACATTTTCTATCAAAAAAAATTCACCCACCGATGCTTCCTTTGGGACTGTCCCTTCCACCGACGATCGTGAACCCCAAAGACTTCTTCCCAGGTCCCTTCTCGAAAACCACTGTGAGAAAAGTCGAAACGTTGCTTCTTGGTCTTCTTGGCAAAGTGCAAAAGTTGGAAACACTCTGAGTACCACTGTCAATTGTAGTGCAGAATTTCTCCGAAGATATCGACCTGTTCGACTCGTTTTTCCTGTCTCGATGATGCCTGGAGTTGTGTTTCCTAAAGTGTGACTTGGGAGAATTTTCTACAATGACACCATGTCCATTCTCGATGCTGACATTCTCGTAATCCACACTGCTCTCCTTCAATCTTCTCGGTTGCTCCACATTACTAAACCTCGAGATGACTATATCCACCATCCCAGGTCCACTGCCATTCCCTAGAATTTTTCTTGCCTCTGACATGGTCAATCCCCTCAGCCTTTTTCCATTCACAATCAATATTTCATCTCCGATTTTCAAAGTTCCCTCTTTATCAGCCAAGCCATTAGGAACCACATGAGCCACCAAATATCCAGGACTCGATTCTGCAGTCTTGGCTATAAAAATCCCCAAACATTGATCTGCAGTTTCTCTAGGCAATTTAACAACCATTGTTTCTGTTGTGCAAGAACTACTTCTGATTACAGATAATTCCTTCTTCAAACCCTTGGGACTTTTATTAGTTTCTAAATTCGTTCCTAAACTTGTTTCTAAATTCTTTTCTAAAGTCTTTTCTAAATTCTTGTCTAAATTCTTTTCTAAATCAGGATCTTTAGCTTTGGACTGCCTCTCTATCAATTCCTTGTTAGCTGCTTGGCAAATTACCTTCAAGGGATCCTTCTCAATCCCTAGACAAACATTATGAGCGAAAGTTTTAGCAGGTAAAGCATCAAGCTTTTCAGTCTTGCCGATCACAGGATTTGCTTCCAAAACAGAAGCATGTTGGCACAATCGAAGGTTCTTTTCCAAATCAGCAATTGGTGCTGATGGTCTTCTGGGAGGAAGTCGAGGTGGTGGTGGAGGAGAAGACGAAGAAGATGATTCATTCAGCACACTAGTGAGCAACTCTGAAGCTCCACTACTGCATCTATCATCAAGCAAACTACTAGTTGCTGAATCATTATCCAAAATTCCAGAATCATTATCGTCTTGGTCTTGATCTTCATACAAAGGATTCGTTCGAAGTTCTTCCAAACCAGGAAGGGTTCCATATGAGAAGCTTCTGAGTCTTCTCCTTTCTCTATCCTTGCTGTCCTTTTTATAGATCTTCGCTATCAGTTTGCTCGTCGAACTTTTCAAGTATCGATCTTGCATGGCTCGGAATTTAGCTGCCAAGCAACTTGAAGGTGTCACGCTATCAAATTGAGTCCCTTCCCTAATGGGACTCTCGACTTCTCCAAGAAGTTCAACATTTTTCGGTGGTTCCTCTTCAGTTGGTTTAGTCTTTCGCCATCCGCGTCGAGACTTGGGACTCTCCACAAATTTATTAGCTTGAGTTTCTTCATTGTAAGGTGTGGAGGTCCTGAAACCAAAAAGAACAAATCTCTCGTCTGATTGATTCCTGGCTGTGAGTCTGCTGTGCGATTTGGAACGCTTCTTCCTCTTCGCTTGGGTTTTTTCTTCTTCCGTGAGTTCCTTCAAATCATTTTCGCAAACAGATCTTCTAAATTCATTTCTAGCCATTCCTCTTCTGCTCAGCTCGCACATGGAACGAAATTCAGTTTTGGTGGTTTCCTCGGATTCCTCCTCATCCTCAGAATCCTGATCCTGATCCTTAAGGAAACTTAAACGTGTCGTTTTTACTTTGTCTAGGAGAGGATTTCGTTTTTCGCAAATTCTTCTTCTTTCTTCCTGGATCTTCTTCTTGTCCTTTTTGTAGGAAGTTCGTTCGGTTGTTACTTGCGAAGTTGGAACGTTGTAGCAATTCCTCTCGGATTCCGAACTCGAGGATTTGCGGCGTGCCCATCGCACTGGTGACATGTCTGAAATGAAAGATTTATTCAGTACTGATCTGGAGCAAAGAGCAAATTGTTAAGAAGGAGTCAGAAAAGGGAAAGGAAGACGATGATGAAAAAAAAAAGAAAAAACGAATTTTCACACGAATACATTATTATAAGGGGAATTTAAAGAGAAAGGGTTTATTGAGTATAAATAATTATATATACACTATATATAAAGAGCTTGTTCATTACATTTGATGAATCCACCTATTGATGTGGCAGTCCTTGAATTATATCTGCGACGCAATTTGGTAAACTTAGGAAACTTGATCTTCATCTGTTTCAGAAAATGGGTACAGTGAGTTTTGTGTAACGTCATTATGAATTCTGCCTTTGTATTTAATTACCAAATTAAAATTACTTTATCAAATACAAAAAAAGTGGTAGAATTGAGAATGGACATCACTCTTTACAGAGAACTGAAGAACATTGAGTTTATCAATTACGTAACATACTTCTTCATTCACTTCTTCAACAATACAAAAAGTACGTAAAAAAAGTCTCGAAATCTATTTTATAAAATAAATTTTTCCGATTTTCAGGAAGACGTTGACAGTAAGAAAGACGTCTTGGCACTGAGGAAAGAGGCTCGAAGCGTGACGTATTATACGTTCTGTCACAGGATGTGCGCATTGCAGGACTTCCCGTACTAACCGTCCCCCTCAAGTACAATGCATGAATGATACAGTAATAACAATTATACAGTAAATGCAATAGTACGTTGAGAGCCTTCGCTTCTGGATGGGAATCGCCGTGGGCGCTCATGTCGATTTCGATTCCCATGGGTTCCCTCCTTAGGATTAAAGAGCGCAAGCCTCGGATAAAAAGTGTCCGAGGTATTCGATCTCGTTAAACCGGATTGAATCTCTCAATGCGTATACAGTGTACAACTACACATACATACTTGAATTCATCTTACTTTTATCCCCATGATGATATACATATATACATACATACATACATACATGCATAGATCATACATACATACATACATATATATATTTATATATTTATATATGTTACACATATATGTTGTACGTACACTTTAAAGTGATGTATGAGGCACGTGAGGTGCCTGTCGAACAGGTACTCTGAACATTTCAGGAGTCACTGTCATTCGAAGGACTGGTCAGTGCTTTCGATTAATATAATAACAAAGTCAGAAAAAGAACGAAAGTTTCGTAATAGTCTTCCATTATGGGCAGCGAAAAAAGAAGTGGTGGATTAAAACGATCGATTCTGCTTGGAAAAGCTGACCCAGAGACCTCTTTCGCGTTAGAGCAGAGAACAAGATTTATTTTCGAAAATAGAGTCGCATACGGTTTAGTTCTCTTTCTTCATGGTGCAGAAAATTGAGAGAAACTTCTCGAGACCTGAATAAGTTCAAGAGCTCAGAAATAATCCGTTTTGATACCTTGATACCTTGATACCTTTCCACGATTTTCAAAGCAATCATAAGCAATTTAGTACTTTGCAGTAAAACGTATGAAATGTGCTCAGGTCGCAAATCCATTTTAGTTTTCTATGGCCAAAGGAAAGTATGGTATGCAGTCCAACGTTTCGCTTCAAAATTACAATTTCTAAAGAAACTATTTTTACCTATGACGCTATTTCGTGAATAGTGCAGTTGTTGAGAGAGTTCTTGTTTCATAAATAGAAAATGACTTTCAGTATTCCCAATTTTTATGTATAAAATTATTTCTTTCTTATTTTATTTCTTTTTTATTAAAAGAAATAATTTTATGTATTTAAAATAGATAAAGTTGAAAATTAAAGTGAAACGATATCCAATATCTTTCCCTTTGATTGATATTAAAAATTTGGCTTTGCACTTTACGTCTGGAGAATAAAGAATACTAAAAACCGCGAGAGTGTCGCAAAATAAGTTCAAAGAACTACACTGACTAACTATTGTGCGGTTTTCTGACGTGGGTGTTATTTTTGTCTACTTGAAATGAACCGTTATTATTGCTGAGATACGAATTCGGTAAGTGAGGAAAGATAAAGTTACACCGAATCTAAGACTTACCGGAAGTATTGCATGAATTGCTGATTAGGAACCAATTCTGCGAATTCTAATTGGTGAAGGAAATTCACTTTTGCGAATTAAAATTTTGTTCTGTCAAATTGTGAAATAGCAGAGAATGGATCATTTTAAAAAGTTTGATATGAATCAAGGGAAAAGTAAGGAAACGATTTAAAATAAATGAAGTTCCTTTGAAAAAAATGAAGTTATTACAATTCTTCATGCTTGAGTGTGAAAACCGTTTTTTCGGTCGTTAGGCTTTCACTCCTCACACAATTGACACGCACTGCACCAACTATGCACACGAAGTAAAGCTACTGTGTAATTACGATTTAGAAATCATTATTTGCTAGGATTCAAATCGAAAATCACCTTTCGAATCATGTTTCTCGAACAAAAGCCAAGTGCTGAGACTGCACTATTGGATTTCTTATTTTTAAATTGAGAAGATGAGAGGAAAATAAGACTGATGTGAAAAAGGAATAGATTAAGAAAAAAATCATCAGAAAGGAAGATCTAAATAGAAAAGCAAGAGTCTAGATTGAAGGGGAAATAAAAGCATGCAAAGACGAAGAGGACAAAGAAAGAAGAAATGAAGAACGTAATAAAAATAAATCGGAAAAATAAAAAGTCTGGAATATTGTAAGAAGAGTAAAATCGCTAAAATAAGATAGAAGATTAGGAACGGGAATAAATTAATAGGAAAAAGGATAAAAATAAGAGGTGGGAAAGGAAAAAGTGAAATAGTTTCGATCTCACCTCTAAATCTTGTAGTCGCCCGAAGATGATGTGATGCGCCAACAAGGTCTTCCTCAGCTTGAAGAGGACTCAAACTGAGAAGCCTTGGCGCCTCGGTGTGGGCCTTGAACCAACGCATTCTATAAAAAAAATTAAGTTGATTAATAAATAAATAAAAAATAGTTGAATTTATCTTAAAAATATTATACAAGAACAAAAATGGGCTTAAAGAGATTACAATTCCTGGTTTACTAATTAAAGAATCATTTACGAGGAAATCTCCTGGAACTTGATCGGTATTTATATGAAGATTATCATTAAGAAATTTTGTGGGAAATTAGAGGTATCACTCCAGCAATCATAATTTCTGAAATGAAAGAACGGCGCCTAGCGTGAGACACGATGATAGCTTCCGTCAGAGATCGGTGAACCAAGACTCCTTTTTCCTTTTAGACTCTAAACTTGCCCTGATTTCCAGCAATAGGTAAAAACTCATTAAATCCCAGGTGGTCAATCAACACCCACGAAACCAAAACCTCCTCAAGCGTTTCTGTCCATTTTGAAATAAAACACTGTGGGAATGGTTCATTCCCACAGGTTCAAAAATTATCGTAAAAAATGAAAAAAAAATCGAAAAGGTAATTAAAGGTCCATAAAGGAAGTAAATTAGACTTTCTTCGTCGAACCATCTTCAGATTGCTCTTGTTTTCTGAAGAGAATTAATTAAATGCAGATTTTAAGTTATTTATTTTTGAGCCTTTTTTGCAAAAATAAATAATGATTGCGAATAGTGATAATAATTTGTATAACTTTCAAAGCCTTTGTCCAGCTCAGACACCGAGAAAGAGATATGATTAACAAGTTGCAGATATAAATTGATCGAATGACTTTCGAATTCTGTCGATTGTCACTAATACGGCTTATTTCACTGCAAACTAACTGAGAACATTCCAGGGACCTAATCATCGAACCACGAAATCTGCTGTTAGTGCGACATAAAGTGCGCGATGACAAAAAATTCTTGGCCACAAGGCGAAAGGAAATTCCTTGTGCTAAACGAATCAAGTTTCAATTTAAGGAAAGTGAGTTAAAATTCAATAATGTTGAAACAGTTTAAAAAAAATGTCTACAGAATTTCAATTTCCAATTGTATTATAGCTTGTTTTGGTAGAATATTAGATATTCTGTCGATTAATTTTTGATTCTATATTTTTCCTGAAAATTCTGCTCTTGCTAATTAATAATAAAAATTGCTAATAAGAATTTCAAATAGAAGCAAAATTAGGGTGTAAGTGAAAGTTTTACATGCATTTGAGTTGACCATAAAAGACTGCATAATATTACATATTATAATTTTGTGTGTCTTGGATTTCTCCGACTGTAGGTCAGACATATTAAGAATTCTGCAGACGTATATTTGCGCGAACTGCTTCGCCAAGTGCAATGAACAGGTGCAAAGTAAACTCATGAACTCTTCATTATCTTAAATAAGTAAGAAATTCCCCCTCTAATCTCCTCTTAAAATACATTTTCTTAAATAAATATAAACAAAGGACTGAAATAATGACTCTTGAATTTAAATCTCTGTCTTTAATTTAAAAAATAAATTAATCGATTGCATTAGTGCAATTTGTATATCTTATCTACCCTGGAAAACATGAGCCGAACAAAATATTTATTTTATCATCCTTATTTTCTTTGCATTAAGAAGAAGGCATTTCTCATCGAGTCAATCTTTTTTCTTCCCCCGCGACATTGTCACTAAAGTGCTTTCACTTTACTACATTGGATTTACAGCAAAGAAAAATATATAAAACAAGTAAGAATCATGAAAAGAGCGGCTCCTTATTTTCATGTGAGCCCCGCATTAAGAGGGTTCGAAACCCAAAAAAAAAAGGAAAAAATCCATAGGTGGAAGGGTCGGGCCCTAAATTTTTTTAAATCCGAGTTCAAGAGGCGACAGTGTAGCACAGGCGGTCTCATTAACGTTCCTGGCTTTCGGTATGTATTTGAGCATCGATTAAAAGCAAGCCTTTTTCATGCGACACTCGGGATATTTCGGGCCTGAAAATTTCGCGGGGACTTTTATGACCCGTGCGGATTTCGCAGAATGGAGACGAACACGCTACAAATTGCCTCTGTACTCAGACGCATCCCAAATATGCTGTAGGGCAGATTCCGGGTATTCTTCGAAACACAACTAACGATCGGTTTTGCGTCATCGACTTTCGTTTCGCTCCAGGTTTCATGATTTTATATTCAAATTTAAAATTTAAATGCAATATGTACAATATAAGTATATTACGCAACATCTCTCATTTTATCTTTTTATAACGAGCAATTTTCTTTAGAGGCTTTTTCATATCATTTTTAATATCTTTTGTGAAACAAACACGTTTTGAAAATATTTAACACAAATTGTTACTAAACGGAAGTTGGAAGAAGTGGCTACAAGATGAACGTGAGTCACGGACGTGGATCGTGAATGACGCTGAATGAGGAGTAAAATGTGCTGTAAAAATGAAATATTACACTATCAACAAGTGATTGATTTTCGTTGATTTTGTGTAACAAAAGAATATATATTGGTCTTCAGAAATAACTTTTTAAAGTGATAAATTACTTATAAACTGACAAATAAAATATTAACAAATGTCTGGAGATGATATTTGACAAGCATTTAAATACTGAGAGTTTTGTAATGTTTATGGAGTAGATTTCTACGTAGAAACTGTAGAAAAAATTGAAATTTTCAGTTGAGTGTTTCTTTGTAACGGAACATGTCTGTGGTGAAGTCGCATAAAATTTACACTGGTTATTAACCCGATTTCGTACTTTTATGGCACTTCATCGTGCAACGGTCAAACGTCGGGAAGTAAGAAAATTACGACTGGTACCAAGAGTTGATTTTTCGTTCCCTTGTATCGGTACCGTTGTGGATCCAGTAATAAACGTATCATTCTGTTTAACGAGTCATTTGTATCTACCCTAAAGAGCCTATTGAGATATGCCTCGAATGTTTGAAAGCACCGTCCAAAACTCAAATTCATTAAGGGGCATACCTACAATTTAATCGCTCGTTACATGCTTCAAGTAAAAGTGCAATCATTTATTCAGCTTACTTTTATTTCATTATAAAATATTACATCCCATTAAAATACATTCATTAAAATTCAACAAAAGATTTTCATTATTTCAGTCCTAATAATTCCAGGAAATTGATTTATTATTGTGGAATCTTATAAAACTGTGGTCACGAGAGTAAATATAACTCTCTTGAATCATCATCGTTATTCAACAATGAATTATGGATTATATAAATAAAAAAATATCTGAATTCCGCAAATAATGTGACATTGTAAAGATTCTTTAAGACATTATATGTATCGCAGAGAGGGATAAAAATTAAAATTAATCTTAAAATTTGATGGTTCATTGATGGCAGAGTTAAATTCACTTTAAGGATTAAAGTGGTAATGATTATGGCATCGTAAATAATACATAATGATTCGATCAGGGCGCAAAGTTATGCAACGTATTAATCGATTAATTGGTTCTATACGGAAAGGTGAGGCGACTTTCTCCGATGCAAATATGTATGCCACTAGCTCTCGGCATCCAACTTATATTCTTTGGCGTCCTCAATTCTCTTTCACTTTTCATTGATACGAAGAACCGATCGTGAATAAAGAAAAAAAACCGATGCGATTCTCACCAATCAAGGATAACTTGTGAGAGATCCTGTGCAAAAGTTCATGGTCGACCTCAGCTTCTCCGTCAGGAGCATGTATTTTGTGAATCTCCTTTTTCTTCCTAAAGAATTCAATTCGGATCGAATTGATGCGAAATTGAACAAAACTTGTCTCAATGATTATTTACTTATTATTATTCATGATTTATTTTTTTCAGATATTGCCAAATTTGTTCCCTATTGCAAGTCGGGCCCCGATCAGATCCATATTAAAATTTCTGCGCGGGTTATTATCATTTTCGATCAATCGGATATCCATTGTAATGGAATAAAACAATATTTGAATTGAATAGTTAATACAGTTGGAAATTGTGTGGCTTTACGTATATTTACGTCATGTATATAATGACGCAAGAAGCGTTCCTTCGCACAAATATTATTTCCAATACGTGCAACAAGAAAATGAAACTTCGATTTATGAATTATTATACCGCATGAAATCCAATACTTGGATTTATTACTAATACTTATGCACATTCGCTGCTTATTATTGTGAAATTTTTAATCTATACAAAGAAACGTTCTAATAAGGCGTTAAAGTATTTCGACATGTTTGTAAAAAAAAGTGGAACGAGCATTCATGAAATTCTAATGTCACTGAAAAATCAGAAGTAGTGGCATTTTGGTACTGACAAGTAAACTTTATGGTCATTTCGAAATAGGAAAATTGTAGACTACTGTGGACGTACTCTATATTTTACTATCTTTTAAGTCCCATTGTTTCAACGTAAATGATTCAGGGCATACATTTAATTCACGGTGTGTGAAAGCTATCAATAATATCAAGAGATAAACACCGTTTTATCTAATCAGGTTCAATTACCTTTGTCTTTTAATAATAGAGAATACAATTTTTATTTCAGAAACTTTCCTTCAGCTGAAAGAGTAAATATTACATTTTTTATCCGCTGTGCATTTCCTGTTTTTTTTTTATGCAAAAAGACGTCATGTAAAGATACAATCGTACGTGATCTAAAGTTTTCTCAAATAACTGTGCACGTACTCTTGACGTAAAATATTTTACAAAAGAATGAAACACTTCGAAAATCGAGTGTTAAGTAGAAATTTATTCATTGTTCTTAAAAGCTCTCCACTTACGGTATATACAAAATTAATTACTGGCAATTAAAATTCCGTATGCTTACTAAATATCGTTAAATGATGCATAAAATTAAATGCATTCAAATTCAAGGAAAAAATTCAACGCGAAGAAATGCCTTAATTAATTAACGATAAACATAACAATTAACGTCGTTTCCTTGTTTGCATAAGCGCTCGTAAAATTTTCACGTCACGCTTCACCTGGATGGAAAAATGCGGTTACGAATGCGGACCCCATATCACATTTACGACAAGTAATTAATCCGCAATCCGGTTTGATTTCCTCTTTAAAACTAAATCAACACTGAACAATGTTACGAGAAAAAAAAAGCATTCGTACCAAAATTTCGGTACAAATGGTCGACCCTTTTCCATCCTTAATATTTTTTTGAAAAGATCCAGTTATCCGTACGGAAATTTCGGTACGATCATAAAAATAATTAACCTTCGAAGCCAATATAAATTTCTAATGATCAGGGGGTCATAGGCATTTCGAATCCTCCCTCAATTCAATCACTTCCGGCGAGCTGTGCCATTTCCGATTCAGAGATCTCGTTTCTCTGTGAAAACGAGTTGAAAGTGTCAATCGAGTGTTCGAGGATTGATCGTGGGACTGTCGATCACTTTCCCCTGCTTTTAAGTACAGCCTGTAATGCAGGATAATTGACTATACTGATCTATAGATCCCAAAGGGATCGATCGTACCAGGAACGATCGGTCATGGGTGCATTTTTTTTTCTTTAGCACTGTGCAATAGTTTCATGTATAGGTATTATATGCACCTTGTTTATTTCGTCATGGACACGTGTAACCAGATCACTGAACATTCAAGTCTATTTTAAATCGCTCACTTTATGTCCATCGAATTGCCCGGTAAAAACAACCTCGTAATCGGAAATCGTCGATCGCGCCAGATTGCATGCTAAATATTTTTTAAATTGAGAGTTGCTTGCTTCTTGTAATAATAGACTAGCGAGCAACTAGTGCACGAAGATCGTAGAGTTATGATTTTACGACAGTGCAAGTAGAAACAGTATTTTTGGTGGGACATAAATAAATGC
>JAUEJJ010000017.1:3391735-3402914 GCA_032164275.1 Synergus coniferae | reverse complement strand
TTAACTTTAACTTTTAACGGCTTTTAACCATTTTTAATGCTTTAAACCTTTTAACACCAGTTAACACAATGTGACATAACCTAAAAATGTAAATACACAATGATACCAATTATTTTTTCATATTAAAAACGAAGAGCAATTCTAAGAGAATATACTAATATTTTCATAAAGTAAGTAAGTAATATTTACTTGATATTTATCCTTCTTGTAAAACTAGTTCTCTTTTGTTTGTTTGGTTGCGTGGCAGCACTGCGTAGACGTGCCCATCTTGGAGGCTAACTTCGCGCTCGTCAGTCGACGTCTCGAACTCTCGAAGTGGTCGTGGTTCGTGGTTTATGGGTACCGTGCCTGACACGACAGACAGACTGATAATTACAGGCTGCCCAATATTGACTTCTTCCGTAATCTCCAGGAAATTCTCGCTTTCAAAATTTGCTGACAACTCGCTTTCAGACCACTTCCATTTTTCACTAGTTTTTGTTTATCCTACGTGGTGTTTGACACTAAGGATTTGGGTGCAGTGAAAAAAATTGTTGGCGGAGGAAGGGACCTGGCCATCTTGAAAAGATATGTCGTGCGGGATCAAACGTCAACAGAATAGTGTTTATCTGCCGACACATGCGGTGTACAATTTTTAATCAGGGTTAATTCTTGTTTCGGTGCTGCTGGAAACTGTGGTATTTTTATTAGTGAGAAAAATCAGTGATTTTTAATAATGAATCGTGGTGACGGGCTCGTTCAACGACGTAGGGTAGTGAACAGTAGCAGTGGTAGTGGTTTTGACCAGGATGGCTCCAACGAGGCTGGAGGACATCCTGACAAGCTGTCAGGTCATGGCAGTGAAGCCGACAGCTCCTCGCAAAAGGACCTTAATTCTAACCCCACCGTGGATGAGGATTCAGATAAGGAAACTAGATTGACACTCATGGAGGAGGTTCTACTACTAGGACTCAAAGATAAGGAGGTTCGTAATCAACTTATATTTCCGGAAACGGATGATATTAAGTTTTGTCGACTTCATTAGAAAATTGGAGTTTCAATTAACATAGAATTTCACTGTCACTCCGAAATTGTCTCATTACGAACCTTTTGTTTGCTTTGTTGTGACAGCACCTTATTATTTGTGCCCTTTAATTAATTTGCAGAATACAAACATTCAATAATTCGTTGGACCAATCTACAATTTACAATTTTAGCATGTTTTCTAGTTGTATCTGGAAAATTGTGATATTTTGCTGCATGTGTATTTCATTGGAATATAGTTTCAACTAATGATTAAAAAAGCGAAACAGGAAAATTATTTTTTGTATTTTGCACCTGCATATTGAAAAACGTGGGTTTAGAAACGTCGCTTTCTTATCATAAGTTAATATTCCGTCCCACATATTATTCTTCAAGTAAAAAAATGGGTTTTAACTTGTAATTATTAACAATAGTTTCTTATCAACGCCCCATTATTTTATATGTATATTGTTAAAATATTTTTTATGCCTTACATTCACTCACCTCTATGTAGATTCATTCATGAGTTACTCAATTGAGTTTTTTTCACAAGTGAATCATCTCTTTTGTGCTTTTAGGTTCAAATATTGTGCTCATTTCACTAATAATGATATTCTAACAATTATGCAAATATTGTGTAACAAGCAAATATTTAACTAAAGGTAGGTCTTTCTATGTCCAAAATTTACAATATTCAATTAAAAGCAAAAACTTGTATATATTTTAATACATAATAGAAAAATTATTCCCATGATTTAGTCACTTAACAGGTTTTCTGCATAGTTTAAATTCCATTAAATTTTTTCATTGAACCTTGAGAGTTTTACTTTCACTTCGAAGATGCAAGAATCTTCACAGTTTCTATTATTGTTTGCTCCTGGTTTTAAGATCTTCTTCTAGATTATTTCTGAATACAACTTGCTTCAAACATATCTAATAATCTTAACAACAGATCATATAACAGACACAGACAATTCGAAATAAACATCAAAAGAAATTTTTAGAAAGAAAGAAACCTGATGAAAAATATGTCGTAATATAATGCACTATTCAGTAGACTCTAAGATTTATTAGATCAAATTATACGTGAGAAATATCGATTATCGTCACCAGGCACAATGTCTATTGTATCAATAAATCTTATTGATACAATAAGATTTATCGTCAGAATAAACGATCAGAAAAACGAATTGCTTTTTCAACATCACTCTTCTACACATATTGTTACTTATCCATTATTTATTTTGACTTTTAAACCTAATTTGAATTCGTGAATTGAACGGAATTTGGTTTGAATATTTTCACCCTTTGCTACTATTTTGTAGTTCAAAAGTTCCCTATAAAATAGAGAGAGAAAAAAATTAACAGTGACATTCATTTTAGGGCTACACGTCGTTTTGGAATGATTGTATAAGTTCAGGACTTCGTGGCTGTATCTTAGCAGAACTTGGACTACGGGGTCGAGTGGAACTCGAAAGAGCCCAAATGCGGAAAAGGGGGTTGTTATCCCGGAAACTACTACTAAAAAGCAGTGCACCTACTGGTGATGTTTTGTTGGATGAAGCTTTGAAGCACATCAGAGAAACTGATCCACCAGAAACAGTACAGAGCTGGATCGAATACCTCAGCGGTCAGTTTTCTTTGATTATTCTTAATAAATTACAGGATGGCCAACTGGCCATTCAACCACGAAATTAGTATAAAAATCTATCACCATTACTTTCAATGGGCTTTTTTCTGATATTCGTTCATGAATTAATTGCAATCTTTGAATTCTTTAAGGCGAAACCTGGAATCCTCTGAAGTTGAAATACCAACTGAAGAACGTAAGGGAGAGGCTAGCGAAAAATCTAGTCGAAAAGGGAGTTCTGACTACCGAGAAACAAAATTTTCTTCTTTTCGATATGACAACTCACCCTCTCACAGATAATCTCGCTAAAACGAGACTTGTTAAGAAGGTATTTCAACTCATATTTTAAACGTTAGCCTAACTTTATTAATAGGATACTTGACTTGTAGAGGAGCTTTTTTTTGCAGTTAAAAATCCTATTAAATATTAAGTTAAAATCCTAAAATTCTGTTTTCTAGATTCAAGAAGCAGTCCTCAGTCGTTGGGTGAACGATGCCGCAAGAATGGACCGACGAATATTACCATTGATTGTTTTAGCTCATGCAGCTGATGTACTTGAAAATGCTTTCGCTCCTTTATCGGATGATGATTACGATATAGCAATGCGACGAGTACGATCGCTTTTGGAGCTTGATTATGAAGCAGAAGCCGCAAAACCTAATGCGAATCCTGTTCTTTGGGCTGTGTTTGCTGCATTCACAAAGTAACACGCGTTTTTCACCCTAGGAATACGAAGATTGAGTATTGTATACTAGGCTGAAATGAAAAATATAAACGTCTGTTGGTGGTGTCGTTTGCTACGATTACAAATGATCCAGTAATCTGCACTCCTGTAAAGTAATTTCAGATTAGACGTCTTTTATTTCCTAATTTAATACACTGTACTGATAGTTCCAGTTGAATCCGTGTGCGTGCAAGCTTCGAAGCACAGTTGCCAGTTCCATAATTATTTACAGATTCAAAACAGGTAGCACAGATGCACTTTCAATACTTCAAAATCAAAACGATATCCACTGTTTAGGAATACTGGCAACCTTGCTTTCGAGAGCCAATGAAGCAAGTGTGAATTTCCAGTGTGTATGCCATGATAAATTTGAATTTTGACCAAATTTTTTCGACTTCGTCGCAAAATTTTTTTCCTATTTTACAAAAAGACGAATGATATTGTCCTGTCGGGTTTTCTAAGTGGCAGTGAAGTAAATAGTATCCAAGCGTGAAATTCAAACGGATGAGAAAAATTTTTTCTTAATCATGAAACTTATTGAAGGAAGCAAATAGATGTTAGTGTATGAAACGAAGTTTTTGTAAAGAGATGATTTTGAAGAAGTATTAATAATTAAATCTTGCATAATTTCTGAATTGACGATACCCTTTCTGTATTATATTTTTTTGATGATTGAATATACGAAGCTGAAAGAAAATGTGGATATTGAAAACGTATCCTGAGTCTTGTTGTATGAAATAGTGTATATACTTTTTACTAATCTCCTTTGGACCATTGTAAAATATTGTAGCTTCTTACGTTGATCTTACTGAATAGATATTGTTTATTTTATTGAAAGTTTTTCGTGTACTTTTTAATCGGAACCTTTCGTTTACAATAAAGGAAAGATTCATGTATTCAAGGCTGCCTGCATATCACTTTTTCCACTTTTTAAATAACTTTTTGTTTCTTATTTTCTTCTTTTCCAATCGAATAATTTCAAAAAAAGCTTCCAAAGTTGAACATTTCGAAATAAAATACGCTTATAATTAGCAAATATCAAATCCTTGTTTATTTTTATATAAAACTAGTCAATTTTTACATATTTTGAACTTTAAATGTTGTTGGCAGAGTATTGTTACTTTCTGCATTTTATTACAGCGTCTTTTTATTTTTTCTTCTATCATGAAGTGCCAGAATTTCTTGGCTTAATAAAAAACGCTAAGTCGTTTTCTACTAAATAAGTAACAATTTTTAATTGACTCGAAAATATCAGAAAATATTGTCAACATTTATAAGCAAATTTAGAAAATAGTTCTAAATCGAAATAATTAAAATTGTAATTATAAGTCTAAGGATAATTTAAATGAAATAATGCTTGCTGGTGATGCAATTATTAATGAAACCACAGTGTACTTATTAAATTCCAGTGTAATTTTTTATTATTTTAGTATTTTTTGTTTACATGTGATACATTTTTTTTATCACTAACTGGACTGCCACTTAACATTACGATTTTAAGTTGAAACTATAACAATTTAAAAAGAAATTCAAATTTAACATGGACGTTGTTATATGAAAAGCGAAAATCAGGCTTTTGTATGACTTCATTATATTTTTTTAAACAGATTTATTAATACAAACTCTTTATGAAGTGTAAGACCGGATGAATGATTAATGTTCTTTTCATTTATATAAGCATAATAAATAATTGAACTTTCTACAAGAATATAAATTCTTAAATTAATTTACAAAGATTTTCGATTACTTTTCATTAAAGATATCAATTTGCATTTAAAACAATTTTACATGTTTTACTTCGGTGCCTATATAAGTAAAATTGTGTTCTGATTATCATGTATAATTTTACTTGTTTCTAGTCACAGTGCTGATGGACTAAAAGCTAGAATCACTTTTTCCACGATATGAAGTACCGTTTTTTTCGAGTATTCACATTTTCGTACATCATTCCGAAATTTATTAAAAATAATAATATTGATATTCGCGATTTTGATTTTTTCTGCAAAATCTTTGCATGAGTTAGAAAAATGAATGGGCTCATTGATATTGTAAAAAAGGATGTATAGCTTTAGTTAAAAAAATTCTGTACAGTATGAAACTACTATAAATGAAGTTGAACCGGGAATGTAATCGTTACGAATTTATTCTATTCGAGGTGATAAAAGAACGAATATAATCCATTTGAATTTGAAATGTTATTTACCTTCATTTGATACAAATTATAGATAATTGTACAAACATTGTTTAGAACAAGATATATTAGTTCATAGAATATTTACAAATAATCGTTACTTATGAATTACCATAGCATAATCATCTATTATTAAGCATTGTACCAATCGAGTCTAATAAAACGGTGCAAAATACATTATAACGTTTTGAAAAATATTGTTTCAAGCTATAATTTAGAATTATAATTTAAGGATTGAATGTATTCATGGTTTTTTTATATCCAAGTAGATTATTTACAGATTTAATAATCACAATTTTATTTGGAGTACTTTATAAATAAATACGAGTTGGAAATTGCAGAATGTACAATTCGAAGTTCAAGATGATTTTTATGTACAAAACGAGGTACATGGCAAGCATTTAATGCAGATTGTACTAATTTTTTTTCTTTCATACATAAATAATAGAAATTCACCTACTTCTTACGAGGATTCCAATTATTTGGAGCATTCACATGTGGTATTTATTGTTGTTTGAATTATACCATATTCCCCAGTAATTAACCAATTTTTGTCTTTCTTTTCTAGCTCCTCGGCTTGACCAGGAGACAATCCTACGCAAATATCACATTTTAAAGTGCGCAAACTAGCCACATTCGTCGGTTTAAATCCTTGCAAAGCTTGAACAAATTGTGTCGTATATTCCCAGTTTATGTCCCCCAATAGTTTTCGGTAATTTAAATCGCCTTTAAAAATAGCCAAAGTGGCTTCTGAGAGTTTTGCGTAGAGACAAGGATCACGTTTTTTCATCTCTGAGAATGTGTAGGGCTCTGTCCAGAATTTTTCTTTCTGTGGAAGAAAAGATAATTATATAAAAATAAAGACAACAGCTCCATACAAATATACAAGATTATCTTGTAATTACCTCCACAGTCCAGATCCCGGTTTTCACGTAATTAGAACAGATTTCACCCAAAGATTTTAGATTCTCATCATTGGAATTCTTCATAGTTTCAATCGTCCAATAAAAATCATTTACTGTAATGTCGCTAACATACCATGGGTAGAGTTTTACGTAAAATCTAATTTTCGAAGCAAAGTTATGAGTCGTTAAGAATGCAGCTAAGCAAAAGTCGGTGAAAATCTCGTATCCGGAGTTGTCCAAAATGATATCGACGGTACCAGAGTTATTTTTGCTTAGAAGATCCCAGAGAAATTTGCTATCATTTACGAGAAGATCTTTTTCGAAAGAGCTCAAGAGATGAAGTGGATTGCCGCTTTGACTGCTTTCAGCTCCTCCACTAAGAGACAGGTCACATCTGCAAAATTGTTTTAGTAATATATTAATATATATACATATATCGCTCAACAGTACCATGAGACTTTTTCCTACTTTATGAATCCTACAATTACAATTACCTGTTTCCCCAGAGATTCAATTTAAGTAGTTTCAGAAACTCATGCTTCCGTTCTGCTGAGGAAACTTGTGCTCTTCTATTGATCAAATCCATGACGAACTGGCTTAGAAGAATTATGCTATTCAGAGATTTGTTGAAACCGTTCTGTTTCTGCTTTTCAAAAGGGTCGTAGTTTTTCAATCTTTGCCTGCAGTGTAAAAATAGAAATATTATAAATGCATAAAACGTTTAGTATAGAATAGAAAGAATAATTGAAATCTCACATACGTTAAAGCTAATTCTTGAGCAATTCTGCGATACATATAGGATTCGCAATAAATCCAAATTGTATTAAACCACGTTGGCGTTTGTTTTTCAATCTCAGTCCGTTCTTCTAAAAATTTATTCCAGACCACTGCATCGTCATCAACTTTACCAGGGATGAGTGCAAGTGGTTTCAAGACTTTGTTTGTCACCATCTCGTTCTTCATTTTACTGATAAGACCTATTACATGCTTTATCTCCTCCGAGGTTTCCTATAAAAAGAATTCATAAGAAAATAAGTGAAAATTATTCCAAAATTTAACCACGTCGAGAATAAAGAGAATAAGTCTGTAAATATTTTCAAAACTTACACTTCCATATTTCTGAATTATTTCTTGTTTGTCGCGACTTAATGTGTCGATTATTTTCGTGAGAATAACTGGTAGTCTATCTTTTATAGTAGCGTAAGCAAAACTCCTGTGAATAAAATGTTTAGCTTAAAAAATATAAATTACGTACCAAGAAATTGGAGAAATTTTAAAGAAATCTTTAATTCTAGGCCTTCGAGCATAGGTCTATTTTAATTTTAATAGTGAGTATATAATAATTATGTAATAAATTATATGAAATATAAAAGTTATAAAATAAAAATTTCCAGTTAGGAGGTTATGTCTTAGAGAGGTTAGAAACGTTTGGATTACCGCTTATATTTTCCAGAAAGTTGAGTTCCAACGGGAGTGGAAATGTCCTCTAAATCGTGAATTTCTACAGAGTTAGACCTTTGTGCCATAATTTCACACGGAACTTTCACAATTTGCGAAGAGACTTTGATATCATAAAACAAATGCAGAGTAATGCGCGTGACAATCAGACGACAGCTTCAAAGGATCTCTGAACAAACGTACGTGTTTTCGAAGATATTGTATGTACGTTGCGTAACGATGAGATGAGATACATTTGTTTACTCTGCATTTTTCAAGCTTTAATAAAACTCGCGAACTTTGAAAAATGATAACATTTTTCAAGCCGCGAAACCAATCACAAAGTTCAACGATGTCGAGTTCATTCTCCTTTCGCGCTGATTCGCGCATAGAAGCCTATAAGTGCATTAAAGCGCAGGCGCGACTTTTCGAATGGTATTTTAAAATACCAACAAAAACAAAGATATTATACCAATTATTTATTTAATCTCGTATTATACGAGATTAAATAAATTACTATACAAATACACTACCATTTTTTAACTCTTAAGTAAATTAGGTTCAAAGGTTAATTACGAGTTAAAATTACTTAACATTATACCGGATTATACCTATAGTTACATTTTAGATTTTAGTAATTAGATTATAAAATAAAAACCATTCCCAAATTTTCCGGGGCACTGTTTGAGAAAATTTCAATCAATTTAGATCAATTATTATTTTGTACAATTTTCGCAATTAAAAGTGCTAAAAATGATGAAATAAAATATATTTAAAAATGCATTATTTTAAATACAATCAATTGAAATCGTTTCAAATTAAACAATTTTCTATTGACAGCGTTTTTAATTAATTGTATGTTATTTTTTAATTCTTAAAAATTTCAGAATATTAATTAATGAAAACTCTAAGCTTTAAAAATGTAATATTTCTTCTTTTCAGATTTAAAAGTCCATCCCGAAAATATTTAGAACAAATTTTCTGCAGTAAAAAGTTTCTCATCTTAAACCATGAATTGCGCTATAAGCTTTCCCCATTCCCCAACCACTTTATAAAGTATCTGAGTTTAAAAAACGGCGACTGTTACGAAGAATATTGCGCTCAACTTGTTCCATGGCTGGAAAGATCATGCTGGAAAAGAACTGGAAGACAAATTAATTGGGAGTATTTTCTACAATTTCAGGGCTGCTGGAAAAAAGGTGGTTTATCTTTTTCAAAAGGTTTTTTTCACTTCATAAAGTCCACTGTAGCACAGTAGCAGTCTCTAAAAAGGTGTCTCGGAGATAATAGCTTTATTCTTCCCTTGCCATAACGGAGCAAGTTTTTGCAGAGGCCGAGGCAGCCAACTTCAGTGATAATTCAGGTACAGATGCTGACTGTGCTTAATAAACTTGAAGACGACTTTGGAAAAGTTTATTCTGTTTTGTCTGTTGTCCTACGGGCACATCAGAAATGTTTTGCTCTCGGCTAGACTCAACTTTCTAAACCGCGAAACTGAGCTCGAAAATATTTAATAATAATAAATGACGAATGATTATTATGGCTCACAGAACTGATACATTCAGATGAAATCCATGCGAATGGCAAAGGTCTGGTTGCGATGCTGCTAATTACTACATACCTTCTATCCAGTCTGAAATAACTTGAAACCTACAAATTCCAATAATAGCTTCAACGATCGCAAAATTCCAGAATCGTATTGAAATTATTAAAACGTTTCTGTCTTGAGTTTCTGGGATTCCACCGCTCATAAACAAATTGAGATCTTAAAAATTAATAGATCCATCATTTCGGAAAGAACTTTTACAGAATTTCTAAAAATTATACAATTTGTACAATATATAACTCCGCCAAGATGTACTGTAAATTTTGAATTGAATTGAATAATATTTTTGCTAATAATACAAAAATTATAAATGTTCTTGCATTGAGTTAAAAACACGTTTTAAAAAATACATTCTCAGTCTATATAAATTATATTTCTATAAATAAATCCAGACATCTTTTATCATGTAGTTAAAATTTTATTTGATAATAGTATCATGCTTGTACTCGGCTTTGTTTTTACTTCACGAATTTAATTATGTTTTATCAGTGACTTGGCGGAGTTTTTGCACACGGAGTATTTTTTATGAGATTATATATGCGTCGGAAATAAAATTTATCTGACAAACAAAAGTGAATTCATTATTGTCTTGAAATGCACGTTCCCCCTTTATGAATTTCTCTTTTTCTATTTTGAGTGAATGTTAAACAATTTTAAAATTATTTCCGAGAAATAGGACAGCAGCGTTCGTCATAAATAGATTACGTTGTTGACCACTTCCGGTTATTTGCGGAAGTACGTAATGCGTGTCATATTATTGTTGGATGGTGCGTAATGTGTGACTCTTTCTAATACACGTTTACTGTCTTCTTTTATGTTGTTACATTTTCTTTATGAGAGCTCACCTGCCATTGATTGCGGGGTGACCATTTTATACAATAACCATTATAGCCAACATGTAGCAAATTGCACTCTCCTACCAGATGACCAGCAACAATTTTAAAAATGAAGTATGTTCCGTGGATCAGAGAACAAATGTCTGATGCTTTCAAGAAATTATTTTCTGCAGCTAAACCGAGAAAGCTTTTCTGAAAAGGGCAATTTTATTCGCTTTTAATAATATTAGAGGCCCGAAATGGTGACATGGAAAAATTGGAAGTAATTTTAAAAATTTAATCTGAATATACAAAAACGATTAATAATCATGTTTCTGTTTTTATACCCTTGTCGAAGTATGTTTCAAAAGGGGCAGTTTTTAGTTTTATTTAATAAGGAGGAAGGGGGTGGGGTGGTATTTTTTCCCGGGCAACTTTTCGATCCCAACTCAACCTTGAATAATTATGAAATCTTCATTTTCAAAATCTGTAACAATTAATTATAATGTACATTAAATTAGGAATAAAATAATTTGCGATAATGTTGGAAATAATTCCTGCGAGTCGAGGATTGCAGATTGCAAGCATTTGACGTAAAACAGTCTTAACTTAAGTCCGTTAAGTCCGTCCGCATAGACCGTGTCTTATCGAAGGAACGGGGTTTTGATCCTCAACATACCGTGCCGTGGCATAACAATTACCCCATTACTTCCCATACTCTCTGACACTTGTGAGAGCCTATGCCAGCTATTTTGGCCCAAGATACTTCCTTCCGCTTCGGCTTGAGATAACAGATATAAACTTATCGAATATTACTTTCTTCCTAAACGTTTTATTAAATTTTGGTATTTAAAATCCTTCTATAGGAT
>JAUEJJ010000017.1:3375176-3388316 GCA_032164275.1 Synergus coniferae | reverse complement strand
AAAGAATAATTAGCTACAGTATAAGCTAAATATTCTCTATCACAGCTAATTATAAACTGGGCCAGCGAATATTTTATCTACCACAGAAAAAAAAGGTTTAGTTTATGTTACAGGTTTAATTTAAATTACCTTAATTTAAGTCCCTTTTTAGTCTTAACGCTAGACCTTTTTTTTCTGTGACCAATTCTAAATTTTTAGCAGTCCTAAAAATCTTCCTATGACTGCTTTCATAAGGATAAAAAGATATATATAAAAAATTAATTATACGTGAATTATTAATTGATAAAATTAATTAATTTGGTGACTGGACTTTTTTCACCGCTTTTCGCGTATTTTCATGTGCCTCGCAAATCGTTTCCGTTTCACCTTTGGATGTTAAGAGAAATCAATGGAGAAGGTTGTGTGGGAGATCGAGTAGTGAAAATCTGCGGTCCGTTTACGAATTTCGACTAGCCCGATAGGTAATGACTCGTGCAGAGTCGCGCGGTTAGAAATTACAATTCGAATTCCGGACCGTCCAGGGTGTAGACTGGCAGTTGACCACATCCCCCTATCGTTTCTACACCCCCGATCGCAATGATGGACCATCTTCCTACCGTGAATCTGCTAACTCCATCCTTCCGGATTTCGAACCATCGACCATTCTCGAACTGTAATCGCCGTTCCATTTACTCAAACGTATCCGCTTTCTCACTAACTTGAAACCGAAAATTTTTTCTACCAGGAAAATCCATTCTTAATTAATTCTTTTTCCATTTTATTTTGTATTTCACACATCATGATCAAATGAAGTAAAAGATGGAAAAATGTGGTCAGAGAGAAAATCTGTTTAAAAAGACAGGAAGTCGATTTTTGAAGAAAAAATTCCGCTTCTATGTTAAATTTAATTAGGTTTATCAGATATTTTTAAATAATGTTAAACTAAAAATCGAGGCTTCTTAAAATTATGATAATATTTAAGGAGCATAATATTTAAGGATTTCGAGAAATGTTGCGTAATATTTCGATATTTGAAATCCAGCGAAAATCGATTAAAATCCCCTGAAAAATTTTGACATTCTGTTAAATGTTTTGCCATTTTCAAATGTTTGTATTTCTTCTGAAATTCTGTTGAATCTTTTGGATGGTTTTTTACAGAAGAAATAAACTGTTTTTTTTTACTTTTCTACAGAAGAAACAAACGACTCTTTTTTTTTAAATTAACGTTAAATAGATTCGAAAATGTTAAAGCTAGCGAAGAGTTTAGAAATATTATTATTATTAAAGAGAGGATTAACTTGTTCTATAAGAGTTTGAAATTTGCTTCAGGAATTTAATTATCGTGCGAGTGAAGTAGTGAGGAGATTCAGGACCAGAATTAAATTATTTACCGAAGAAAATGAGAGAGTTTCGACTGAAATGAAGTTCTAGATCGAAACAAGAGAGCTGAAGAGGTTAATAGTAGAGGAAACGACCATTTATCGAAGTACCTTGGGGATTTCGATGAACGAAAGAAGAGTCGAGACTATAACTTTCCTCTTGTAACTACATATTCTTTTAACTTTTTTTCTCGTCAAGTCCCCTACGTGCCATCTTTGGAACTCAAATGGCCAGTCCACATATTTATTTTTCGAGCTTTAATTCAATAGAGAGAAATTGATTGTCAAACTTCTATAAAAAATTGTGGGTATTGTAGTTAATTAAAAAATGGATATCTGCAGGGTAAATATACTTCAAATTAGACACTCAAAATAATTATTTTATCAATTCGGAAAGTTTTAAAAGTATACAAAAAATTGGATTTTGATTTTACAAGCTTTTTTATGCAACATGATTACATATATCGATGAAAAAATCGTTTTTGTAACCTTGCTTCTGTTCAAAATAACAGAACTGTTTAATAATTATAAATCTTATGCTGATCTGCAAGGTGCACAATATTTTCCGCATTTTTTTTTATCTTGAAAGTTATTTGGAAAGCGTTTAACGAGTATAACGTTATCATGGCAGACACAGCTGTTCATGATGTTTGTTTCCAAATTAAGTTTCGGAAATAACAAGTTCGTCTGTTTATTTTCAAGAGAAGAAATGGTGAAAAAAATAAGGAAAGGGAACATATAAATAACAATGGGCCGAAAAATTGGTCAGTCTCTTCTGAAGAGAGAGTAATTTACACATTCTATATAAGATGAAATTAAAAATACTGATCTTTATCTACATTCTGACTGATTTTATCAGCTTTGGATCGTGCGTGCCTTTAGATACATCGAAAAAGATTGTAAGTAGCAGTCAAAGGTTCAGAGTTTCAAGTTAATTCAAAATTGTAATTTCAAATTCATCTATAGAACCATTTGGTTGAAGATTACGGATATCCTTTCGCGAAACACAGTGTTCAAACAGAGGACGGTTATATTCTTGAAATACATAATATACCTGCTGGTCGTAATGAATCAACAGCAGGTTCTAGAAAAAATAAACCAGTAGCTCTCCTCATGCATGGTATTTTAGAATCTTCAGTAGACTGGCTTACAACTGGTCCCAATATTTCTTTAGGTATAAACGAAATAATAATTTTTGTACAGTGTATAGTATTTTGTATTTTTCATAGTATAGTAAAAAAATAATTTAACATTTCTGGTAGCTTTTCTTTTGGCTGATCAGGGCTACGACGTATGGCTAGGAAATAATCGAGGAAATACTTACTCTAAAAATCACACAAAGTATCTGGAAACAAGTTACGGATTTTGGGATTTTAGGTAAAAATTCATGTATAAAAATTCATGTATAAATTCATGTGAAAAAATCCACGTGTATTTCCTTGTGAAATTTGAGTGGAAGAAGAGCAAACCTTAAGGGAGTAGATTTGTTGTACTGATATTATTGATTAATACTTTAATATCAATTCCTTACCCAGTTGGCATGAACTTGGGATGTACGATTTGCCAGTAACGATAGATTACGTTTTAAAAGCGACCGGCGAGAGCAAACTTTTCTACATCGGTTATTCGCAAGGAACTACTCAGTTCTTCGTTATGGGATCTCTGAAACCTGAATATAATGATAAAATTCGTCTGGCGGTGACATTAGCTCCAGTAGCATATCTTGGACATGCCGGGGGAATAGTGGGTTTATTAGGAAAATCATTAACTACCCCTGTAGCTGTAAGCAACTTGGAAAATTATGCCTAATTAATTTCATTTATATAATATGCTGTTACATTGTTTAAATGTTGAATCGCTTTATTACGTAAATAACTGTTGCAGACATTCTTCAATAACGTTGGTCACGTTGAAATCATGCCTGCCTCATCCTCATTGAGAGTCGTCTCTAAAATACTCTGCGAAGACATAACAATCACACAACCACTTTGTTATACTATTGTATGTTTATTTGCGGGCATAACTGATTTGCCTTGGCCGATGACTGAGCAAAGAATGGTACTAATATAATGCTAAAATTGCTAATTCTGTAAAACTTGATGGGAGATCCGAATTTAGAATTTCTTTGAATCAAAGAAACTTTTTTAATTCAAAGAAACTTTTTTCTGGGTGTATTTTTCAATAATTTTATTAATTCACGTTTCTAAATCGTGAATAAATATTTTGCTCTTAAAAATATTTTGAAAATGCTACAATTATTGAAATATTTTTTAGATTCTTTTAAGAGCATTGTTACCCTACTTTCCTGCTGGGTGCTCTACGAAGCAATTGTTGCACTATGGACATGGAATAAAAAATCCTCGTACGTATATATTTAATCTCATGGAAAAAAATGAGTAGATTGTTTAATTAATACAAAAAGTTTTTGTACTACAAATACGTTTACACGAAAATTAATTAAACGTTTATATGGCGCAGAAACATTTCGTCAGTACGACTATGGATCGATTGAGAATTTGAAAACATATAAATCAATAACTCCTCCAGATTATCCGCTGGAAAATATCAAGGCACCCATAGCTATTTATTATGGGACTACTGACGTTTTAGCTAATTTTCTGGTTAGTAGAAAACAAATTTAAATGTTTGACAATAATAATAATAATAATAATAATAATAATAATAATAATAATAATAATAGACCATAATAATTTGAATGAAAATCTAATTTAATTTTCTAGGACGTTGAATTACTTCTCAAAAAACTTAAAAATGTTGTTCAAGTTTCACACAGTAATGGAACCCTGAATCATTTAGGTTTTAATTACGGTTCTAATATACGTCAAGATGTTTATGTTGATGTTCTGAAAGTGATGGGAAAATTTTAGGTTTGGAAATAAGAAAAGGAACACAAAAAAAGGGGAAAAATAAAAAATTGGAGAAAAAGAATTTTATTATTACTTTTCTTAATATAGGGAAATTCAATATCACGATGAAATCTGAGTCTTAAAAAGGAAGAAAATGGTTTCAACTGTATATTTGCAGAGAACTCTCATTCAAAAAATTCCACTGGGAGAAATTTTCTGTGATATATACCGCTTGAGGTTGTAAAATATATCGTGAAATGGAACTCTGGTTGTGGTTGAATTTAATTCATAATGCGTCACGATCTTTGTACTTATGTAACTTGGCTCATCAAGGATTTAACGACTTTTGCGTCTAAAACTTTCCGGTAAGAAAGTCTCCAATTTCTCTCCTTGAAAATGAGATGCACCTCAATTTTCGAAGTAGATGTCTCCTTTATGTCTACAAAGTCTAGCAAAGTCTAGACTGCTATCAAGTATTTAAAAACAATCTCTCAACTTCCTTAATTTTTGTAACTTTTGAAATTGTTCTAGTGGCCAAGAAACTGATCTGTATGTGGTGGACTGAATTTTGAATTTGTTTTAGAGGCCACCAATTTTAATTACTTAAAAAATCGATAAAAAATTATTTATTAAACAAAAATCTTATATCGAAGAGTGCTGTATCAATTTCTATGATCTTCTCCTCGTTTTGGAAATATTCAGAAACATTAAAAAAGAATCAAGCTTACTTTGCGATTGGTTAACTTTTCATTATCCATTCGTATTTGTGGCTTCGTCGATTCTATACAATATGAAAGTCCGACAAAAAGTTGAACACAATAGACTTGAATCATCCTCTCGAAATCTATTGTCTTTGATGTGGAAAGAGTATAAATGGAAAAGAAATAAAAAGAAGAGAAAAAATATTCTGAAGTAGGAATCCACGATCCTCTTCAATGATAATCCTCGACAAAATCTCGCGAAATTAATTACAATTTCTCAAGAGGATATACGCTCGGTTAAACCAATCCTGCTAATAAAATTCTATTTTAATATGAATCAAACTTAATCATCTAAAATAACTATTACAGTTTAAAGAAAAAAAAACTAGCTTTCTATACAATTTAATGCTACTTTACACTTTGAGTCAAGTTAATTAAATAATTCATTAATTAATATTAATTAATTTGTCCAAGGGGTTAAGTGGGATTTCTGAAAAAAATATTGATCAATTGAAAAATATCTTTTTCTCGATTTTTATTACATATTCGTAGGTACTTATCTCTGGTTCCTGTCAACAACATTCAACTCAACGCCGCAAAGCATAGTGGTGTTATAATATTAATAATAATAATAATAATGATAATAATAATAATAATAATAATATCATGTTTAACATATAATATAGCGATATTATTATTCAATAACCTCCACCTTATACAATATTTATAATATTTATATGTATACATATATACCTTCGCATTAATTCGTTCCTTATCGTGTTAACGACTAGACGGCCAAGTACGTTAATTCGTTTTGCTTAGGCTAGAGTCAAAATATTTTCGCTGAGGTTTACCCTTTCCGTCGCTTGTTGTCTTTACAATTGTAATAATATTCGCCTGTCTGTACTGTTTGGATTTTAAAGCTAGATCATACTCGCATATTTACTCATATTTACAGAACTCTTTTTGCCCTTTTTACGAACGCTACTTCTGGTGTTTTTCTTCATTTTATACAATCGAATATCATGTTCTTGAGTATTCAATAAAAATTCGAATTCAGATTGGATTCTGAACTCTGAGGTATTTTTAACCAGAGCTGTAAATTATGTGATTTTTTTTAATGAGAAGTCCCCCAATCTGTGTAAAATTTTTATAAATTTCTTTACAAAATTTGAATTAATTGTATACTTAATCTTCCAAAATTTCACATGTAGTCTGCACATTCTTACTTTAACTGTTATTCATCTTGTATATTAAAACCGAAGAATTTCATTTTCTTTAGGTATTTTGTAAGACCAAGTAGATTGTAATTTAATCGATAAATTGTTCCATATCTGATGTAGCATATAAAATAACAGGTTTTGTTTTAGTCGCATCGTTTCTTTTCAACGTGGAAACATTTTTCCGATGATAATTTATAATTATACAATATATATATATTTATATATAGATTATATTCTTAACAAGCATATTTATTTTTGGCTATTTGTATTTTTTGGACAATTTCTAACAAAAGACGTAATTGAAATTTGTACAAGAATTTATTGGTTTATCCGTGAATGTCCACGAACCCCAAAAATTTGCTTTGCAAAATAAAATATTCGTTTAAAATTTCCAATATTTCACTCTCGTTATTTAATGAATGTTTAAAGTTGATAAATTTTTTTAATGAGAATGAAAATAAAGTTTATATCATACCACCAAGATATAAAAGAGTGCAATTGACAATTTGTGGTCGGAGTTATTGTGACATTAAGTTGCAGAACTTTTATCACGCTTTTATTACGCCATATTCTCAACGAGCTAATTACGAGGTACTTGTAAATACATTAAATCTTATTCACGACGTGACATTCTCATTTTCACTTCTGAAAGTATTAGGCTTTAGTCGCTCTAATTATGATTGTTTTATGGTTGTCTAGTCTATGAATTTTAGCAGGTCTACATTGTAATTATAAATTATAAATAGCATTATAAAAAAATATAAATCATGATAATTATTCGGACTAATTAACAGAAAAGCTCACTGGTAAATCAGTCTATTCCTTAAGTCCAACCCGTTGCCCTTAATCCATTCCGAATCCTTAAAGTCTTGTTATTGTCTCGAGCCTCAAACCTGTTGCACTGGACGGGGTGTATGCTGAATAATACATGCTTGAAAGTGTTTTCAAGTAGGGTCGTAGGCTCAGAAACAAAAAGATATTAAGCAAAAAACGAGCAATGAAAAATGTTGATGTGTGTGGAATTTTACTTTCCAGTAATATGCCTTTAAATAATTTTCGTCTGCTCATTTGAACGACCATGCAAATCAAAATGAAAAGATTTTAAGCTTCACCATTTACTTTTGTGGAACGTATTCAATTGGAAGACTTATAAAATCTGGAATTAAAAAATAAAAAGGAGTAGAAAAGAATAATGAAATTAAATGCAAAATTTTTCAATCCTGAAAGCTTTACAATTGGAAAAGGTATGCTGATAACTTTAGAATTTAAATCAGATTTAAAAGTCGCACTATACCAAAAGTTCATTTCAAGATCGAAATCTTGAAAAATCTAACATGAATGGAAAAGTAGAAAAGGTTTAACATAAAAGTCACTATAAAACTGCAAAGCAGGAAAATAACTTGAATCTTTCCATTATCTTAAACTTGATCGGAAACGCCCCTTTCCACCCTAACGTCATTGCGAATCGAAGACGTTTGCAAATTATAATATTCGACTTTTTAATATTCGATCCAATGTTCCCTCATCCCCTTTTGGCTGAACGTTGTTCGGGACGAATCTGACGTTTTAATCTGAAATATCCAGATGGGATCCGCGATTCTGTAAGGAGAAGCAGCAGGAAGGGGGAATGGGTAAGATAAAAAGAAAGAAAGGGAGGCTGAGAAAAGTGAGCATCGAGAGAGACGTTAAATAAAGGATGGGTCGAGTTTTGCTTTACAGGAAGGAAAAACAAGAATAAGGGACAGCGAAATTCGACACATGTCTCAAGGGAACGACTGAAGTCGTAGTGGTTGATATAATTTTGAACCCTTCGAAATAGTGTGACAAAGATACAGTTGAGCTGACTGCAAATTTACAAAACCCATTTTTTAGAATCGTATCAAAGGATATAAAAATATGGGAAATAAGAGCAAAAAGATTATTTCAATCCTCTGGGAAGTACAGATTTGAATTCGGAACCGCAGGTGCTTTTTGTGAATGATAGTGGGTCGTCAACTGTGTGTGAGATAAAAGACGATTTGATGTGAAAAAGAAGGGATTAAAAAAATTGATAAATTATTGTGAATGTAAGCTCTTTTAAAATTAATTTTATGATTTATTTAATTTTTATAATTGCTACTTATTATTTCTTATTAATGAAAAATGAGGCGTTTTTGGGGTTCGTAAATCTCATACCAATAAATTATTCCAATTTTACTAAAAAGTTAATTAAGGTCGCCAGGCAGGATAAAAGAGGGTATGGAAGGATGCATAACTTCGAATAATTCCGATAGATGCAAGTGAATGCAGACATAAGTTGAAATTTGAGCTTTTACAAATGCAGGTAATTTAAATGTGAATTGACTTCCATTAAATTGAATTCCATCATTTAAAATGATTATAGAATTTAATTTCCAAAATGAAAAGTACTGAAGAGTATGAAATTTCCAAGAGTAATAAATTAATCGAATTCGTTTTGTGATTGCAGAAGAAATGCACCCTTCTTAGGGGACTTTTCAAACATCCAAGATAAAAAAATACAACCCTTACAAACATTTTTAAAAAAATAACATTCTGAGAACTAATATTTCTTCTTCCATAGCATTCGGCCCTCAAGGGATTTTATGCTTTACTTTCGTATTTTTGTTCCTCCTAAAAGACTAGTTTCCTCCTTACTAAACAAGATCGAAAATAGTTAATATTTTTTTTCAAATAAATAATTAAAGATGAATTTTAAAAAATCGTTATAAATCTATCTTTAAAAACTGTATTTACTAGAATTGAACTCAGTGGTTTAAGATTAAAGGAGACGTTTCGGTTTGGAATCGCAATATATAAAGCGAATCGCATTCGAATGGGTATTATTCTGCGAATAATAATCGATGAAAGTAACACCAGAGAATGACGCAGCGAAATGAATAACGATAATTACTGAAGTGGGAAGAAACGATATTGTGTTGAATTGTTGATATAGCGCAGCGCTTTATTGCTACATGACCTAGTTGTTTCTCCGCAAATCGACACGAAAAGCTCAGGTTAATTAAGATCAATAGCTGCATGCAAACAGTCTTACAATGACGTTCATATTCAGATGCACTTTTAGCGGTGACACGAGTTGTGAAATATATTACATTAAAGGCTACAGTCGTTGCACTTCGCAAATATTCATTCTTTGACTCCATTCATTTCTCTTTTTTCCATTCATTCATTTCGCTCTGCTATATTCTCAAGTGTCCACCATTGGTATCACGGAACCCACTGTTGGCACGTGTTAAGATGTAAACTTTAAACAGTACTAACTACTCCAGTCAGTCTTTGTCTTGTTTTCGATTTTCTTTCCCGTTTTATTTCTTCACTTCAATTTTGAACTAGAGTTCACTTTTATTAAATTGCACCTTACTTTGAAATGGGACACTTCTTTATTGAATGATCCAGAGGATGATTAACGTTAAGGAGAGTAACGTCGACGTCGTTGTCAATTTTCCAGCATCACCTGAAAAAAAAGATAAAAGTTCTTTTATAATTGAGAAATTCCTTTTAATTAAGTCTTCAAATTTGAATCTTCTTCAAATTCCAGGTAAATTTGAAATATTCAAAAGTGAAAAGAGTATTTAAAAAAATTAAACTTGAATAAATGGGAGAAAAATATTCAGAAAGTGATAAGAGACTTGCAAATGTATTTTAGTGACTGAAATGAGTGTCCCATTAGACCTCATTAAAAATCCAGGTTAATTCAGCATTTTTTTGCACGACTAACATCTGCTTCAGAATTTACCGATTTGTTTAACTGATATTTTTTTTTAATTACTAAGCTCATATACAAAGTACTGGGTGAAGTATCTCTTTACGTACATAAGCTTCTGAAAAAACTTCACTGGCTGAAATAAAAATCGACGATTCCGAGCAACTTGCGCAGTTGATACTAAGCCAGTATGGTGCTTGAATTTACGACTCTTGATTTCAACCCCAGTAACAAAATGCGAAACAAAAATCCAATTCTCGGATCAGCTCGCTATTATTTTTAAAAAGACTGCACAAAATTTTCGTCGGGACTAATATTGACTTTCTTCTATTTTCATCCCCTCACAAATTAGATTAGTACTAATTGTTACATCGCTTTTTCCTCCACAAAATACTATTCAGCCTGTGAAGTAAAATGGAATAAAAAGTAAAAAATAAAAAATATAGAGCATTCTTAAAGTTTGTTTCGAGATAAATCCAATGAGAAGGTTCGAACTTAACAATAGGAATGCTGGCGTAAACCGGGCTTAAGTCGCGCCGTGCCGATAGCTTTGCGACTGGGATACCTTGGAACTTGGAATCCTCATTCAAGAGTCCAAGGGGAAGTCAGTTATTCTTCCGGTTGGCCTCTTCTTCCTCCTGCTATTACTCGCTTCGAGAAATGTATTCTTCGTGTTCTTCCTGCCCTCACTCATCTCTAATTACGAATCAGAAACAACCCAGTCTTCCGCCATTCTTCCGCACTCTTCGTTTCACCCTGACTTGCCCACCCCGCCCCAAAGCTGCCCCAACCCTTGGGAGTTCCTCGCTTCGCTAGTTTTGTCTGGTCTGCCTCGAACTCTTCTATCTTTTTCTCTCTTCCTTCTAGCCTCAATTTTTCTTTCTCTCTCTCTTATTCTCTTTCCATAACTATCTTTCTCCATCTCCTTTTTTTCCCCGATTTTCCTTCTATTATTATCTTTCTATTTTCTTTTTCTATATTTATTTTCCTTGTTTAGAGCTCTGAAGAGGGAATATTATTTCAAGAATCTAGTTTCATTTCGAGAAAATGAGGTAACTGATACAGTAGCTGTCCTTCAGTCCAATGATTATTAAATTTTATGTAAATATCTGTTAGTTGGATTCACTTGAAATTACTTATATTGAGTTGAATTTAATTATGACTATTAAATAATGTACAAAATGTTGTAATTACAGAAGTAACGATAAAATATTGATAATTAGAGAAGTTCAGTTTCTTCAACATTAATTTATACTTTTTTCAATAAGGATATTAAGAAGCTTTAAAAACTCAATTAATATTCATATTTATGTGATAAATATTTAATTTTATTCAAGCAATCGACACATATGTATTTAATAATTTATTATATACAACTTTTATTATAAATTATAATTATATATTTATAGTTCATTTTGAATCATTATTTACTCATTTGTAAAATGGAAGTATGTGTATAGAGCAAAAATATATATAATTTTAATACTTTTTATGTTAAAATAAATTATTGAATTTTTCGTTGAGGTCTAGAATTCTTCGTTTTACGAAAAAGTATTCAAATTAAACATTTTTTGGCTCAAAAATTATATTTCTTTTTTCAGAAAGAGTTCATCTACAGAGTGAAAGTATATTTATTTCTAATACCTATTGAGTGAAATGAGGAAATTGAATTTTGAGGAGTTAGATAACTGTTCCATAATAGTTATATTAAAATGTCACATAGGTGTAATAGTTATGTGCCAGTTACAGAACATCTATGATTGTTCACTAAGGACGGCCTTGATTCATTTTTGGCGCTTAATTTTGAATTACGCCTCTCATCTTCGGTGAAGGGGTAAACTTGGTACATCGGGAAGGACGAAGTTACTCCAACTCTAATGATGGACAACTCGGGATTGGCTAGTACAACGCGTGTTATTTGAAAACGAATATTGAATATTATTCCTATGAAAGAAAAGTAAAATCTTTGTAAATAATAGAATAGAAAATTATTATTTCACGTAAAAAATAACGAACCTCATTTCCAAATCATAATAATTATACTTTTTACTACTATTTTCAAACGACACTGTATTTTAATCAACACAAATCAACAGGCCAATCACTGAATGTCCACCATAGAAGTGGGGTGAGTGGGCGTGGTCTACTTCATGCCCCTATATCAATTCATGCATCCATGTTTTAAATTCCAAGCCGGTGATTTCATTACCATATGACCATTTCGTTCGTTACGATGCGTTACGAATAAAATTGTTGGAAACAAAAGACTTGTGGAAACTAATGGAAACATATGTGATATTTATAGAAATAATATTGCTTGTTAATTAAGATATTTTGTGCTTCTTTTTAATCAAAATACGATGGCTCCTAAACAAAAAAGTAAGTACTGAACGATTATCTTTTCTCTAAAGATTTGGTTAGATTCATCAAAGATATGATTCATTAATAGACTGTGGATTTTTTGTTGTTTCTTACTTAAATTATTCTTTCGCAATTGATCTAATACAAATGAGTATAGTTATAATTTTAAGTTAGAAATTACACTCAACCATGGATTATTTGCAAGTCTCGGGTCTTAACTAAAAATAATCTCATCGCATATTCATATAAAAAGTCAAGATCGTAGGTAGTACGTAGTACATTTTTATGCATAAAAAAGCCGGCTAGAGAGGAGTCACCACAGTGGTTGCTATGTAAACAACTTCTCTACGTCACTGGTCAGACTGGTGGTAACTGGCTCTTCGAGCATATCAGCATATCTTTGTTCGAGCGAACGAGCTCTTCGAAGCAGTGTTCCCAATTCGGGCTCCTTACTTAACTGCGCATGCGTCGTACTTGGCATCTGATTGGTTGCCATTGGCGCGTAGTTTAAAATAGTAAAAAAAAAAACGTTTTTTATTGTTTATTATAAATAATAGCATTTTAATTTATAGAAATATTTATTAGACTGATATTAATGAATCTTAATAAAAATAAAAATTAATTCATTGCATATTCTGTAAAAAAAACTATTTCTATAATAAGATATTTTTTATTTACCGAATATGCACTTAATTAATTTTTATTGTTATCAAGATTCATTAATATTAGTCTAATAAATATTTCTATAAGTTAAAGCCATTATTTATAATAAACAATAAAAAATGTTTTTTTAGTATTTTAAACTGCGCGTCAATAGTAACCAATCAGATGTCAAGGGCAACGCATGCGCAGTTGAGTAAGGAGTCCGAATTGGGAACACTGCTTCAAAGGTTTATATAGGCACCCGAG
>JAUEJJ010000017.1:3320521-3330639 GCA_032164275.1 Synergus coniferae | reverse complement strand
TGAAATTTTGATTCTTAGTAACGTTATTTCGTCACTATCTTCATTTTAAATGTGGAAAGCTAGAACATCCCTCTGGAATTCGCTGGATCTCTAACGGCTAAAGTCAGGGATGGGTAAAACGAAAGGGAAGTAATTACTAACCGTTGAAATAATCATCCGAACCTCCTGAGCCTAACGTTACTACGAGAAGTGAAGCTATTTTATTCATTCTTTCGCATGATTCCTTTTTTTTTAATCTTTTGACAATTACCGTCTTAGCACTAGAAGAAATATTTAAAGACTTTTTGTGAAGAGAGTGGAATTATACACTTCCTGAATTTGCAGGGATTTATGATAACGAGGTCGTAAATCAATTCAGAAGTCAAATCTGACAAACGGAAATTGTTAGTAAACTTCCTGGATTTCATAAATTCATACCTTCCTGATTTAGAATTAAGTGCATTTTTTTCAAATTTATAATTCTTATTTTTGTCGAATACTTTAAAGGTACACAAATCTATAATTGAATTATCGATCTATCAATACAAATTGTACTCAATCTGTCAGCTCACTTGTACCATAAATGGATTTTAGTATTATCAATTACCATTGAAGAGCACTTTAAATACTTTTACTGACCATTTTATAAATAATCCTTTCAATCTTCTGCCACATTAATTACTTTCATCGTAAGAAAAAATGAACTGTCAATGCACGATAGCGTCAGACTTTTAATTCAAGATCCAGTATTTTCATTGAAAAACGGAATCAAATACTTCAATATCTGGATGTTATATTTAAATATCTAAATATGCGTCCCATAGTTTTATATCCAGATATTACGGGCCAATATCTACTTTTCCCCGTGATTTAACAGAGCTTCAGTTTATATACTTGGTACTGTTTCAATAAACTGAATCAAAATTAAAATATATTACTTTTAAAGCCTAGAGTGCATCATAACGGGGACAAAAAATATTTCCTATCACTTCTAAGCTTGCTTCTTATTCTTTGCATCCTTCGCGCGGTAAATGAAATAAGAACCCGATGATCTATGAAATTGAAAAGCATTCACCGAGAAATCGGTTTCCGTTATGAAACCGCGAAATCCGTCAAATTATTTAATGTGAATCTGTTACGTTTGAGACATCAGCAAGAAATATTTTCCACATTAAACAGATAATTGTTTATTTGAAAATAGTCTTAAAATACGCATCGAAATAAAATAAATAAATCATGTCTTCAGTAAAGTGAGAATAGAGTGAGTGTTGAAATTTCCTCCGTTCATGAAATCTTCCACTTTTCACATTGAGGATCGATTTAGAGGCGAGACTTACGTGCGAAAAAGTCCTAGAGGAATCTCTCGCTGAAGGGAGAATTTCGTATTCAGGGCCTGTTTCGGTGTAATGGCATGTCTTTCTAGAGACTGGAATATAACTGTTTATACGAATACGCATGAGCCGTGCTTGATGTGTTAACGCACTATACATATATACCTCGTATTCAAATAATGCAGACATCCCATAGAATTTACACATTGAAATGCACATTTAAATCACATCCACAAATTCGCTATATGAAACAGAAACTTGATAAATAAAACATTTTGACATATCCAAATAGAGGAACAATAATCTACGTGATGTAGAAAAACGTGGTCGAATACTAATAACTCAAATCACTGACTCACAGAATTGAGGGAGTCATATCAGTCTGGTTCGATATATCCAGCCCTAGTTTACGAAATATACATATTTCACGGATCCATCCTGCGAATGAACGCTTTGATTTGATCGTTTCCTCCTTCTGTAATGGCTATATTCACAGCAGCTGCTATCATTTCGATATTGTGTTGCTCAAACAAACTCTCTACTAATTTTTAGACGAATTTTCCTGACATAAACGCATTAAAAATGCGAACAAGTTTTCAATAATGTTATTGATATTCTTAAAAAATTTTGCATATCAAATTTAAATTGCATATCATTCAAATCACTCTCTAAAACTGAATCAGTGACTCATTTCTCGCGATTTTAATTAGTGAAAAACCACTGAAAATCAGTGGAAAGTCTCTGAAATTTTCAGTAATTATCACTAAACGACTGAAAATTTCAGTGACTTTACACTGATTTCGAGTGGATTTTTCACTGATCAAAATCGCGAGAAATGAGCCACTGAGAATCAGTGAAATTTGACTGGGAATCAGTGAATTACTTAAAATCACTTGACATCCTTTAATTTCCATGGAAATCTTTAAAATCCCTCAAAATTCCTGAACATCTCTTTAAATTCCTAAAAACCTCTTGAAATTGCTTAAATTTCCACGGCAACATTTAAAATCCTTTAAAATCTCTTAAAATTTCATGTAATCCTTTAAAATTTTACAAAATGTTTTAGAAATCCCTTGAAATCGTTTTAAATTCCATGAGGAACTTTAGTCTCTTCAAATTTCATGAAATCTTTTAAAAGCCCACGAAATCTTTTAAGAATCATAAAAGTCTCTTAAAATCTTTAGAAAAATCATATTCTCAAAGAATACCTGAAAACTCTTTATAACTAAAATCTATATACATGATATGACAAAAATAGCGCAACATAAAAGTTAAACTGGTATAATTACTAATAAACACACTGTTAGAAAAATCTGACTGAATTTCAATGCACATGTATTGGATGTTTTTTCCACTCACGTAAATTAAATTTCATGTATCGTAAATTGAGAAGTCAGTTACAGGTATTTTAAATTTCAGTTACTTGTTCATTAATTTTCAGTTACATGAATGGAAAAAACTTCCAATACATGTACTTTCATTTTAATACGTGTTTTAATTTTCAGATACATATGAATGAACATTTTTTTTATTGTGCGTGTAATTAAATATTAATGAATAAATACAGTGTGCTAAAAGCATGACGTGTAATAATTCAATCGAATATATGAAGTATCAGAATTGATATTATGTTCTACATTTAATTCAGTCACGTACATTAATTTTCAGTGACACGTAAATTAATTTCACTTTCCATCCACGGATACCTTAAATTTCAGTCACATAAAAATTAATTTCATTTAATTTACCAAAAACTTTAATTTCAGTTACAAATGTACATTAAAAATGCTTGAAAATTAAAGAATTTTCTAATAGTGGAAGTCATGAATGAATGAATTTATGTTACTTGACTTCCCTGACATGTGGTATTTACTTCTTAAACCGCATTTGGATTTTTTAAAAGTTTTAGTGGCGCTTTGTTAAATTTACATTTAGAGTTAATCTGTTTCCGATTTAAGTGAGGTAAAAGTGATCAAAAGCGTTTGAAACGGTGCAATGGAATTCGGAATAATTTAAGGGTGGCTTGAGCCTTGAAGCAGATTTGCAATTGGTGCCTATGTACATATACGTGTATGCATGGTAATTTTCCGGTGGTCGTCGAGCAGCCCATCGCTATTCGAGTACATCGCTCGGTAAAAAGACGATTGCCGCAGGGTTGTGTAGCACGCTTTTCCGGACGTCGCGCGTCGTACCGGGCGATTCATTCTTGCTCGTTCCCCCGGGGGGCACCTGGATAGTAATCCTCCGTGGACTACGTGCCCAGATTACGCGCCGTTTCGTTTATAGAAGAAGTGGTTAACTTTTTGAAACCCATGGCCCTGTGTCACTCGTGTTTACGTCAAGAGTACTGAAATTTGATAAGGGACTGGGAGCCCATTTCTTCTACATTTTTGACGTTCTTTCGTGGAATTTGAAGGAATTACCTCCGGCTCTACACACTTGCTACAACTTTTCATGCTTCGAATTATAGTTTTAGTAACCGATGTCTTTTCTGGAAATTGGATGCTGTTAGTTGGAAATAATGTTACTTGAAAGTGTCAAGATTCCTATAAAGCAGTATAAAAGATTGTCTGACTATTGCAGTGCATTACTACTGAATTTTAAAAATATTCCTAAAGAGGATTATGAAAGTGATACTTGAAAGTTTTATTTTCAAAATATATTTAAAAGTGCCTTATTATTTCCGGGTCTTATTTTTCTCGGGTCTTATTAATTTCTTTATTAGGTTATTTTGCTCTGTTTATATGTGGCGATGCAATTTTTAAATGAGACTCGATCTTTTCATTTTTTTAACCCGAAATCCGCTTAAAATGCAAGCTTGTATTTTTTTTTATGTATAAGAAAAACCCTATGAAAATGTATACAATTCCGTGGAAAGTAAAGTATAGAATTAATGTTAATTAAGTAATGAACAATTAAAAACCCATTAACAATGTGAATTTTTAAAACTTTGTTGCTGGTACTTCCGCATCCTTGAAACCCATTTTAATAGTGAATGCTACGAAATAAAAGGAACTCAAATTAGAGTATTTTATAAGTCTTGTGGTTGACTTTTTACATAAGAGTGCAATTAGAAGTTGAAATTGTTTGTTCAGTGTACCACGATTCTCATGAATTTCCCAGTTTCCTTGCAATTTTTCATTGTTTTCACAGAATAAAACTACACAATAAAAGCTATAAAAATTAGGGCGAATATAGATTCGGAAAAATTACAATTAGTTGAAACAGAAATTTGGAGAAGTAGAAATTAATTAATTATTATTTAGTCAAATGAATTTCGGTAAAATGAAGGTTCGGAAAAGTAGAATTTGTAGATATTCATGCGTCCGCATTTTTTTACAAAAGAATTTACAAATGTAAAAAACTGTTTACAAATGGAAAGCTTCAAATGGACTGACAGTAACTGACATATTTAGATGTCCTGTGAAAGAGCTGAGGATTGCGCGATGACATGATTATTACAGTTGGACCTTGTTCCAATGTAATGGTTCACAGTTACAATACACTTCATGGTAATATGTCATGCAGTGCGTCTAAGCCACGTGTAGTTGAATTCTGGTTATGTTATGTGTAAACATAGAGTGAGAGAAAGCACAAGAGCGATGATGAAAAGGGAACGTGAAGCAGGGAGGAAGGGACAAATATAGTAATAGTGGGAGGAGTAGAGGCAATGTATACATCATAGAATAATACTAAAGCGTGGAATACACAACATACTCCAGAGAAACACCCCATACGGGACGCTTGGAATGTCCCATAAGCCTCATCAGCATGTACCTACAGTGATTTGTGAAACGTGTGTCTAATAATTTGTATTTATACTTTTATTTGCTCTCTTTCCTCTTTGCCATCCAATTTCTCTCACCTTGGTTCATAGCTATGCGAGCCCTCATCTCGCACATCACACATCCTGTGGAGAAAAGATAGGGCCATGAATACGATGAGGCTGTAAGGATCGAGAAGTGGAAGGCCAAGAGTGCAAGAGAAAGCTGTAAGTATAGAAAAGGGTGAAAACGTGTGAGATTCTATGGTTTTTATGGGGCGGTTGGCTAGCGAACCGGAAGATATCGTTCGTTCTTAGGAGAAAATGCCTCACGCTTGTCGGCTCAAAGGTCCTGTTTCTATCGAGCTTCTTGCGAATCTATCGTAACCTGATCCTTCCTTCTGATCCTTACTTAAAGATTATTCGTTCAAGTTCGTATCCGTAAATTGAAAAAAGTTTACAGAACATTTTCCAATGATAAATAAATATTTTTACGTTGTCAGGAACAAAATGCTTCTTTTTTCACACCATATCTCACTCCATTTACGAAAAACATTCACTAACATTCACTACATCACGAAAATTGTAATAACTGTTAACCTCGAGAGAGAACTTGCTCGGGAATCTCTAAAGACGAAGATTCAATTTTTTGCTCGATTTTCATCGCAGCTCGAGTAAAAACACGAATATGCTCACCTCATTATGCACAGCCGCAAATGAAGGCGCCGTCCTAATGTTGCAAATGTACAGTAACGAAGCTACGTTAGTCGGTTGGAAATTGTCACTTTCCGACATCGCTTCTTCCCCTTCACTATTTATTTTCTATCTCTGTTCTTGTTTAGCGCGTGAATTCAAAATATCCGTATTCCACGGCCTAAGTTGAGAGCACAAACAAAGAAGCTTATGCATCTGTTCTGGCTCTTTGCCAATCGTTTCTTCGAAACTAAGTTGTTGGAATTCGTCTGCAATAATAGCCTTGCGTGTCGATACAGATATAACTAACTAAGTCTGCGGTGCATAATTATTGCGTAAAATTATCACAGACAGCTGCAGCTGAAAATTCATATTCTAGCGCACTTAAAATTTCCCGTCAACTGCTCTTGTGCCTCAAAGACGTTTGTGAATGAATGAAAATAGATTTTAGTTAAATAGATTTTAGTTCATTGAAATTCTGTAAATTTTTTCAATATTAAAAAAATGTAGGTTGCAAAATCGTTTGCGAAATAGAATAAAACTACTATATTCTACTGAAGAATTATATTTAACAAAGACACGTCAAGAGAGGTGGCAAATATTGCTAGATTGCAGATAGGTGTAGAAAGGCGGCTAATTCGCGGTACGCGAGCTCATAAAAATTCAACGCCCCTAGGAACTCATACGCATCGTCGAGCGAACCACATTTAAAAACGGAAAAACAAAAGCGCCTTCCCCACAATTTCGAAGCGTTACTAAAACGTTCCTCGTCAAGAACCACGTGCGAATATTATGGCCTATTTACAGCCCAGGTGCAGAAAAATTATTATAACATTTACACGTCAAAAAAATGCTGTAAAAATATTCCAAAATGCGATACAGGCACTGAAAAATTAAATCAAAGATGGAATTTCTCAGCAGAAATTGATTAAGTTAATTAAATACAACCACAACGTAAGAAGATTAAATAATTAAAATTAATTTCTTTAAAATAAAAATCTAATAAAATTTCCTTTTAACAAGGTTAAAAATCTTTTCAAAAGTCTTCGTCTGTCGGCTGTCGTCCATTAATCGTCTCTGCTTTTGAATGATTTAGCGCTTTACAAAGTTATTAGGGACCATCAATATTGATAAAGTTTTTTCTTTGTCACAAAGGCCGTGGCAAGTAAGGGAACGAAAAATCTTTCCAGAATTATTTTACGAGGAGCTATAAAGCTCAAGTTTATAAAAAATTCTAAATGCGCTCTACAAACTAGAGTCGCCCCAGCTTGTCTCTTACTTTTTGGTGTTGCGGGTTGCACTATAAATATACTCCATATTCAACGTAGAGCTCTGGACAAGCCTATATTTTACCATAAAAGCGGACATTCGTTTATGAAAGTTTCATGACGACTAGCGTCACCGTGTGAAGTCAGATTGCGCGTTACCTGCAGGTTCAAAAACAATAAATTTCACTCAAATGAGCAGCGTCGCCCTTTTTTCGAGTTCTCGGTTTTTACTTCGCGAGAATTTACGGCTCTGAGAAACAAAATTCAGAAAAATTCAAGGCCTTCTTTAGAATTATTTTTTTTCATTAGTTCAATGTTTGAAATTAACATACAAAGAGGGTAAATATTTATAAAAAATGTGTTAAAGATATAATAATTTCGTGCATTGCGCTAAGAATAATAATGCAAAGAATAAAAATGTTATTCTAACAAACATTTGAAGACAAATATATTTGTAAAATATAATAAAACCATCGACTAACAAGGAAACCCCACGAAGTGTCAGGAGTTGATTTCAATGAAACTTTGCTGTTGTAGAGGACAAAAAAATAAGAGATACGTATTTTTTTTTATTTGCGGAAAAACACTTTGAAGGGGTAAAAACTACCCCCAAAGTTCACCCCAAAAAACAGTTTTTTCACGTTATCTCTGTTTCTATACAAAATTTCGTTTTCAAACCAATTGGAGATTGCTTCCTTGTAAGTAAATTATTTTTTCATTTGGTGATTTAATTTACTGAACAAAGTTAAGTATACTTATATCAACATTTCTTTAGTATTTTCAGTATAAAATTCTGGCGATACGCAGGTAAAAATAATCGGCTTTTTAGTTGATTAGAATGAGGTCAGCACATATTTCAGTGTCAGAGTTTATTCTGACACTATTGTACAAAAAATTTTAATAAAACGATTCTTATTCACTGGCCAACGTGAATTTTGCTATCTAGCAGACTACTCTGTGCTACTGTTACAGTTAATTGTGCGATCATAAAGTTTTCGTAGAATGCAGAAAGAATATACTTCGAGTTGCGTTTCACTTTACCAAGAGGAGCCTCAGAATTGAGACATTTTTCCAGAAAAATACACTATATAACGATATTTGGTTCCTTTCTATGAAAATGAAAATGATTTTTCGATATTTATTCTACTTATTGATTTTGTAACCATATAGAAAATTTAAACTATGCAATTCCTGTATGCAATTTTTATTAATCAATCCCACTTTCTTTGTCTTCGACTGTTTCACTTTCCCCTGTATTCTCATCTCTTTCAATGTTTCTTTGGTGTCGCTTGCCTTATGAAAGAAAAGAAAGGAGGAAATACGAGACACGTTAATGAGTTTTTTTAAGGGGGTAATGGGGGGCGTGCCAAACGGAGACGATCGACGAGAGACGGAATTAAAGTCTACTGGAAGTAAGTTTCTAAGGAAGGGCAAGTCGATGCTGGGAAAGATCGATTTACAGTTTTAAATTTAAATAAACGCTGGCTCGTGCGACCGATAAGGCTCCCCTTCTGTTCGCCTTTGCTCCGAGTATAATTTACCGAATCTGGACTCAAATCTTGATTTTTTTATATACTACGTACATGAATATTATTTGGTATGCATGAGATTGATAATCATTTAAAGATAATGATCTCTGTCTCAATTCTCTTTGACTGAAGGAAAACTTCTCTTTGATAAAGGAAAATCTTTATCTATAAATAATATTTACCCCACACAAAATCAGAATGTTGTAATGGATGACCTAGTGAACAGAAGCTACATAACTCGAGATTTTCATAATTTTTCTTCAGCTTCAGACACGATACTGTCCTAATTTGTGAGCAAACTGGCAAGATTATCATCGGAAGTATTTCAGAGTAAAAACAATGGATAAGGGAAGTCGATCGGTAATATCCGCACCGTGATGGCGTGCGTCCAAGCAGAAGTCCAATTTCCTTTGGACTGAACAATTAAATCACAATCGGCGAACGCAACTGGCACAGAGAAATGTTGCAACGAGCATCGAACAACGTTATCTATGAATGCATACCGAAGGAGAATGTGCCAGCTTGCACTAAAAGAGTCCTCATATAGAAGAGAAACCAGGAAATTTGGCACTCGTGTCCTTTACTCTTGTACAGCAATTAATTTCTCCTCCACTAAATTCGGAGGTAAATAATTTTCGCATGATATATGTGGCCAATTACATGCTTCCCCTTTTCTCTAAACCTAAAGAGAAATAAAAAAGGAAATAAAATAATTTTTTTCAGTGTCTTGAATTCATCCGCGGACTTGAAAACGAGCACTACATCGGTGCAAACGTAACGTAACGTACGGAATGTGCAATTGTGCAGGGAGAATTGGTACTGCTCGAGTCACGTATAAGCAGTGACTCAACCCTGTCCCATCCACCCAACCCCATCAGCTCCACTAGCAATCTGTTATTAAAATCAGCAACGAGAAAAATCCGTGCCATATCTCCTCGTGTTGGGTTCGCGCCTGCCGTGTGCACCGACAGACGTGTTACGGCAAAAATTAAGCCACCTGCAAACTTGAAACGAAATTACCGGACCCGCGGGCTTGACGACGACTTTTTGCTAATCTTTCCCAGAAATGCTTGCAATATCTTTTTTCCTTTTCTGGCTTTCCACCTTTTTTGCACCCCTAAAGCGATAACACGATACAAGCTACGTGATCGGCGCATTTTCACAAATAAGTGTTATGGACCCTGGCGAAATGGTTATTCTACTGCTGACTTTGGTTTACACCCTTTCCCAATAACTATACTCCACCCCTTCCCCCCTTATATATAATACTCTCGTTTTTAAGCTCACTTCCGGCAAAGTCTTTTCCTACCCCCTTTTTTCAACCTTTTTCCATCCCACTTTTTCTACCCCTTTTCCATCCTATTATCATCCCCCTCCTTTCCAGTCCCATTTTCTTTTCTCACTTTTTTCAGACTTCTCTCACTCTATATTTTCTTCCTTTCTTCCTCCCTTCCTTCCTTCCTTCCTTCCAACAATGAAAAATAGACATCGAAAATTGATTTCTATCGAACAGTAGATCAATAGAAGTCAATTTTTTCAAACTATAACCGTCCCA
>JAUEJJ010000017.1:3177389-3199704 GCA_032164275.1 Synergus coniferae | reverse complement strand
TAATTATTAAAGTTAAAGCATTAAGGTATGTTCATCTGGTCCTCAATATTTACATTTATAAAAAAAAATTCTTGAAAAAAAATTTGTTTTATTTTTATTAAAATTCAGGACCAGATAAACGTACCTTAATGCTTGATGATCTTTAATTATTGAAATTTTCAATTTGATATCTCAATAAATGTAGACGTAACGTTGTATGGTAACATCACTTTTTTAGATTATAGAATTCACCCATCCGAAAATATTGAAGATCATTGAGCATTAACTTTCAAATTATTTCAATTAAATGTACCGTGAAATTCTAGACTTTTGATCTAATTCGATACGTAATGACAACGAGTGATACAAACTGTATAAAATTATTGAAATACTAAATATCATTTTTGTAGGTGCGTGAAAGAGATATCTCAGTTATCCGGAAATTTAATATCAGTCCGATTCTGTCGATTGAGCAAACCATGTGCTCTAAATTAAATTATCAAATGTCACATACTCATCTTATCAAGTAGGGTATCACATCGTATGGTAATTAATTTAATATGAAACAAGGATAATTTCAATAATTTTCGGTATCAGTTTTCAAATAATACATATTCACCATCATATGAAATCAATTCCAATTTATAACAATATTTGACATCAAACTATGTCATGTCAGAGAATCAATATAAAAAGGTGGAAATAAATTCATTATAATTTCAATAAAGTGTTTTCCCAGATTCTTATTTGTAACTGAAAGTTAAAGTTTCCAGTACATCGTTCACTATGTCAATGTAGTTAATTCATTCTGAGTAGTTAATTAATTATAAATATTCATTCATAATATTTATAATTAAATGTGATTTGTTAATTTCCATAAATACTAAATGCCTAAATGAACGGAAGTCTGAAAGCTCTCGTATATGTATTTACCATTTAAGATAGAAATGTCAAAATATCTAGTGAGAATTAATGGAGGATTTATTTACTGCGGCTTTCAAGAACAATTTATTAAGTACTCATTATGTTTGTCGCGTGAAACGCTTCGTTCGGCGAATGATGTCGATAGTAGATACAATATTCATGGGAGCGAAAATAAATTGGTAGCTGCGACTGTACTCAGACCATCGATTGTCGCGAATTGAAAAACAATTAGTGAATTGTGGTTTGTACTACCACTACCAAGAGAGCTTTCTAGTAACGTGGAAATTCTGCGCAATCCTCTCATCCTTCGATCGCATCCTGGTCATTGCTACGCATCCAGGTTCAATCCAATGCGTTTATTTGCATACCAGTGGAAATACTCAAAAATCAATTTTAGTTCTAGTATTTTGCCATATTAAGGGCATGTGGTAATTACCATAACAGCAAATTGAGTTCATGACTGTTTTGATTTACTTTTAGAAGACTATCCTTCTGATAATTTCAAAATAAATAAATATAGTGGCATTTCTAAATAACTTGAACGTCAAATCAACTTTGAAAGAAGTAGTGAGAGACTAGAAGGCTCTTCTTCTTTTAACCACTTTTTTTTTGTGCTATCTTCACTCAATTGGTTCTCCATCCAGTCTTTCGACTAACCCAATCCGTCAAGATAAGTCAGACAGACATAAGGATAATTCGGTTACCGACACCCTGCTCGGTTCCTTCTCTCTGGTATATACCGACTTTCGTGATATTCCTAGATTAGTTGAAGGAACCTAAGTTCTAAATTTGCCCCGAAAATATCCCTCAGGCGCACGTTAACAACTTCTCACGTGATAAAAAAGTTTTTTTTTCATATATTCGAGTATTCAAAAGAATTAAAGAATGTATTATTAAAACATTTTATGAGAAATGTAATATTTATAAAACAAAAACATTGAATGATTTATGAAGTGCGATCCATGAGATTCTCACCATTCTCGCAGTAGAGATGAGTGGTTTCGGTCAGCCGGTTGATTGAAAGTGATGCATTTGATTCATTGCGTGAACATGGTTTCGAGGACCTAGCATTTTCATTAACAGTTTCAACTGTAATCCTTTTAAGGCCATGTATCAGTTACCCGAACCCTACCTTACCAGCAATTTTTTCTCTGCAATGCTATTTCTACATTTTTATAGATATTGAGTTGAAAATAATCAAATTAAAGGAAATATACTAAGGTACAATTATTTATCTAGTTCTCAATTTTTATAATAACAAAAAGAAGTCAAAATAATTTTTTTTCACAAATATAAAATAAATATTTAGAATCAGATAAAGGCACCTCATTCACTTTAATTTATAAATTTTTAACTCGGTATATCAATAAATGTAGAAATGTCGTTGCAAGAAAATCAACAAATATAATGAAATAATATTCACCCATAAGAATTGTAAATATATAATACCATAAATCTTCCCTTAAAATAATAATCAGCTTTTTTAATTAAATATATTCAGTACTGGCATTTTCACTCCGTTTACACTAAATTTGAAAGTATTAAAACGTATGTATTTCGAAAATGTATGATTATCAGTATAAATTTCAACTCTATGGTTTAAATCAATACCTGTATCAATTATACAGAATTTCTGCAATCAGTTCACCTCTGTAAGTGATCACGGGAACAGAGTAACTGATTCCGAATGCCGAATGCATCGCTCATAATCGGTTGACTGGCCAAAACAGCCGTATCTACTTTGATTCACACGTGAATCTCCACTACATTCATCCCAATATTTGCAGCGTCGTTAGTTCACATTTTTTCATTTTTACACGTGCAGAAAAATTTTCAATATTTCTCGCGGTTGATAGCCTCTGAAAAAATAGTATGAAAAGCCCCGCCATTCTTATAAAGTTTCCATTTAGTTTTACCATACAATCGTACAGCCGGTGCAGCGCTCTGCAAAAACAGAGGTAGACCAACCAACGCAAATATTGGTCCGATCATCGAAAATTCGAATCTACAAAAGAAGGAATGTTTGTGCATATGTATATACGCTCACGTAAATATAAGTACACTGATGAGGGTACAGGTGAGTTTTTACCACGAAAATATCAGTATCGTGTTGATAATACATTACACATGGAGAGATGAACAAGTGTGCATTGTACCATTTGTATATTGTACAAATTGGACACAGCAAGTAATAAGAGCAAGACATAAATCCGCAGGGGAAAGGAAATATTATTCTGAGGTCAGGTAGACATTACCTGCCATTCTCAGTGTGGAGCCTACGGCTAATGCCCATATCATTCCGACTCTCGCATATTCCGCATATTTCCGACAACGTCTATTTTATACGAGTAGAAGTACACTCAGGAATCCGTTTTGAGCAGATATCTCAACGGAAATGTTCAAAATACGACCATCAAGCAATGCCGTTCAAAGTTATATCGCGATCTACAAGCCGATTTTAGAATTATAGTTGACTCGTCAATGCTATTCAAGCTTCAGTTGCACAACTCAAGGGTATTCGGTATAACCGTGTAAAAGTGCCAATTTTTTCAAAGCACTTTTTATTGGCTTAAAAATCCTCTAAAATTCCACTGCACATTTTGATGAAACAAATATTTTAACATTGAGATTGTCCAAATAATTTTTGTTTAAATAACTTATTTACAAATTCGGGGTACGGAAAAAATAACAGCGCCATTCGATTTTGCAGAAAAAATTACATAAGGAGTAAACATTGAACAATTTTTTGATCCACCACACACATAAATAAACAATAATTGTTTATTTATACAACCCATCAAATGGGTAGGTAAAAATTTTGCGAAAAGCATAAACTTTATACATATACTTTTTTCCGAAGAATCCAATGGCGCTATTAGTTCTTCCCTATCTTGCATTTTTAACAATTATTAATGTGATGTATTTTACATCACATTACAAATAGCTTCTTAAAACTTTCGTAATAATTTAATTTAACATTTTAAACTTGCATTAAAAATTATTGTGCCCTAAAATAAAGAAGCGAAACTGAAATGTTGGTACACAAATCATTTGTTTAACACGTCGGATAAAATTTAATTAATTCTGTATATAATTTAATACTTCCGATATATTGTTGGATTACACAGAAGTATGTATTTTATAACTCATCAGTACACTGATGCAGAATTAATTTGAAGTGATCGCTTGACCTCGTTCAATTTCAATCCAATTTCTCACCTGCTCTCATCATTTCGCGTCTAATAAGAGTGAATGAGTGGATACGAGTTTCTGAAACGTTGAAAATTTCTACACTCCTTGTCCTCAAAGTCTCCTTTATATTATATTGCTTTACGATAACTATACGCAGTAATGATGTGCTGAAGAGCCTCATAAGTCTAACCCTTGACACGACAGTGGGCATACTTCAAAATGGTTTTGTACTTCCATCATGTCCATGTATATATAATTATTAAAACACTAATGACTAGCGATTATACTTTGCCCTGCATATATTCTATTTAATTTCGTCTCTTATGTTAACATGAATTTCAGTCGAACTAGAACGTCCTAAGAAGTATGTAAACTGCTCTTCATAGAACTTCAAATACGTACTCTAATGATGTACTTATCTTTGACATCTCTGTCTTGCCATAAAAAAATTGAATTTTTAATAAAGAAGTTGATCCCTAAATCCGGTGGATAGGAATCGATTAACTGTAGAATGAAATGTAACAATTTAAAGCGATGATTACGATTAAATGCTTAAACTGAAATAATTTTATTTCAGTTAATTGCATATTATTGCATCCTGCTTTTGTTTAAAACGATAAATAAAATAATTTCATCTCCCATTCTGTCTAATGCAAGTTTTTCACACCAATCTAAAGTAATCGGCTTAATTAATACAGATTCGCTGTTTGAGCGCATGTAATCTTTTTCGGCACGCATATGATCGACATGAGTCAGTTTGAATTTGAAAATAGAAGTGTAGATTGAAAGAAGAGGATGAGAGGGGCGATTTGTCCACTTTTTGGATGAGCGAGCAGGCGAATCGACAAATACGAACCAGTGTTGGGTGTTAAGTCTGCATTTTATTTGGAAATATTGGCATGAACATCGATCCAGGCGATGTTAAAACGATTACGGGATGTTCGAAATTACTCTACAGGAGAAATACTGGAATAAAATTCTTCAAACGGAATTTCGATAATGCACCCCGCAATCAATCACTTCTATGGTTCAAATTTTAATTTCTATGTGAAATATATAAGATGGTTTAATTTTATAGAAATTTAGAACAAATATTGATTTGCTTTGTGCCTTAATTAATTTAGAATTTTTAATCAGACGGTACCCACAATAATTAATACTTGTTTTGTTTTCAAAGTCGGTGCTAATTTATCAACCAGGTCAATATTATGGATTCAAAAGTAGTGGATAATATTCCCTCAGTATCTATTAAATTACGAAATGTGTCTGAAATTGACGAGGGGTTAATCAAAAGTTATTATTAAATTTTAATACCAATATTGTTTTACTAACCACTGTTTTAACAAAGTTTTTAATTTGTTTAGTAAAATGTATAAATTCGTAATTTTAGTAAGATAATCAATTAATTGTGTTTGTCTACTTTTTTTTTAAACCATCAGTTTTCAAGAGACTGCTCGGGCTCAGCAATTTAAGCTACGTTTTACAGATTCCGATAAGCTTTTTAAACCGTTAATTCTATTATATTATTATTTATAAATAATTTATTTAAATAATTTATTTAAATTATTGCAATTCTCAGATATTATTAGGTTGGCACAGAAATAATTTACAGTACATTTACAGTACAAAAAAACTAAAATTATTTTTGCACCAACCTAATATATAAAGCCGTTTAGATTTTAAACGTAAAAAAGCCCTCAGACTTTCGTTGTGTAAAATTGAAACAACTCGGGCTTAATTAAGATCTGAAGCTGCATTCGGTAAATTTATCAAACTGAAAATCGTGCTTTTCCAAATATGAGCATATTTTAAATTTGTGAGTTCACCGTTGCAAAACACAATTACTCGATTTCGAGCGAATGCTCTTCTATCTCCATTTTCACTCTTTTGCCACGTTTTCCTCCTCATCTAAACACTTAGCGTAACCCGAAAAAACCATCAAATAATTAAGCCATAAAACAAAACGAGTGTTCAAGTAGCTTTTATTTTTTATTATTATAGTATAGTATTATTGCACATTTTAGTTGCATATCAAAATTATTTTTAAACAAATTTCGAAATTTGTGCTATCAATTTAAGAAAATTAAAATTTAATCCTACCAAGGATTCAGGCAGATTCAGGTCAGGAAAAAAAATTAAAGCTTACACATTTGACTAAACGCATCGTCGAAGGCAATTTCACGCTGTGGTCTCGAAATTTCCATAAATTAATGTAAAACTCGATTATAAAACTGCTTATAAATTTCTAAAGTAAGAAATTACGATTTTTAATAAAAAAAAGTGGGTTAATAAATAAATATTAATTATTGCTCCTTGTTAATTCAGATTTAGAGAGTTGATTCCTAATTTATTAGTGTTATTCACGATTCTCTTTAAATAGATCATTCTGTCTAGCAATCGTATTTGCTCTAGGTTCAAACTCTTAGTTATATATACGCCTTTTATTCTCTTTTTCTCTTACTTTTATAAGTTTAAATTTTTTTTAAGTTCCTTATATCCCCTTTTTTATTTCTACTGTTCACTTTTTCTTCAGACTCCATTTATTTTATATCCTTAGGCATTTTCGAAGGTGCACTAAATAGCGACTGGACTGAAAAAGTTTGCAATTCTTGCTGACGTACTTGGTTATACTATCCACCAGCCTGGAGCCAATCGAACCGCGAAACAACTAAATAAAAACTTCGTGAATCGTAAAAAGGAAAACGAAGTGCGGACTTTCGTTCTTTTTAAGTAACGAAATATGTGGATTTACAATGAAAATAACGAGTTAATCTATCACTTTAATAAATTATCAGAAAAGTAATATCTAATCTCTCAAACCGAATATGTGTTTCTCGAAAAATGATAGAGTATAAAAATCCAGGCCTTCATTTGACGTTGGTATAAAATATCAAACTAAAGTTTAAGAAGCCCGAGGCTAAACTCGTACAGATAGTCCTGCGAGACTTCATTCCTTCTTTTGTTCGTTCTTTGGCAAAGTGGTACAGAGTTAGCTAATTGGTTGACCACCTCGGGCAAGTTACCTCTTCAATCCTCTAGGTAACATCCCTTCTTTCATTTCTACATCCTCAATAGATATCTAAACCCAAGTTAAAACTTCTTTCCCGATAAGATGACACTAATTAATTATTGACCTCTTACAAACAATTCGATTTTATCAAATATACAGAGCTTATCTCACTATCTCCTCCTATTTTTAATGAAATATTCATCCAGAGAAGAATCAAATTTTGTATCTACATTATTATAGCCATATAATTTATCTAAAATTGGAACTTTTCTTTGTGAGTGTATCGTACCATTAAGTATTAATTATAGTTTAAAGCATTCCATAAAACAAGTGTCTCTTGAGTTAATAATTATTTCCACACACCGATCAGTGTTCATTGAATTTATTGTTAACGACATATATATCACTCAATATAATTCGGTCTACTGCTTGAAATTAAATCGCGTAATAATTTATCATTATCGCGAATGGTATTGCTCTAATATTAATGTTTCCGAGAATTTAGTCGACCGTGTTTACTTCTATACAATCAAACTAATTAACACTAATGCTTAATGTGTATGCATTACTTTGGGTTTTTTGTAAAATTTATTTACGTATGATTAAAATTAATTATCAGACGATTTTTATTACGTAAATGAATGAGTTACGTTAATTATTACGTTAAATTAATTATTAGTAAGTTATTTCTTTAGTATAAGAAATAATTTATTTTAACACATTGTTTTTATATTCATACTCAAATGAGAATTGAATTTTTCAATTTATACCATGATGGAGAAATTGGCAAATAATGAACGCACTAGTTTCCGTTTAATTGTAAATGCATTAAAATCCTTTGAAGAAGCTACAATTTTATTGGAACATTGCGCGCATTAAGCTTTATCTTTATTATGTTTTATTGTACAATTTTACGCCCGAAAACTAAATCGAAACTGGATATTTTCATCAGTAACAGTGATTATTTGAAATTTACGCATTATTGTTTTTGTTAATTTAAGTTTTTTCTTGAGTATTTTTGCTTTTTATAAATTAATATAATAATGCACTATTTTCCCGATTTTTCCCCTATTTTAGTACATATTTTATTCTTTAGCATTATTATTATCTTTATAAAGACTGAAAATAAAAATGTGTAATTTTCTAACCTTTTGTTAATTGTAGCAAACTTTATAACACGTTGAGGGTCTACGATAATCCTTAGCCTTGATCAGCCCTATTCACAGCCTTATTCAGAGTCTTATTCAGCCTGGATTCATATCCGGATGATGAATTGTCCAGTTTTCTTTGGTTAGGGAAAGTTTGAATGTTGATTATCCATACTGTAAAAAATAAATCATGTTTGAAAAATAATCATGTTTCATAAAGTCAAAGGATTTTAATCCATCGTTTATCATAGGTAAAGAAAATACCCTCGATTATCGAAAATAACTTTGCTATGAAAAGCGCGATTTTACAAAATTTTTGTAAGATTACCTGTATAAGTACAGTAAATCTGCAAGTAAGTTTATTACAGTGCAACAGAAATAGAATTATTCAAAAAAACCAATTCACTTCGAACGCGTTCGCGATAATTGACTTTCTTTTTTTAATTCCGACAATAATCACTGAGAAACACTTGTCGACTGCCCCACACAAAATCAAGCTCTTTTCTAACGTGATAGTGATCGAAATCTGAATTGAAAATCATAAAAGTTTTATTTAATAAACTAAAGAAGTTATAAATAACTAAAAACTAAAAAAATTAATAATCATTTAGAAACCCAAACCGAAATTCTTGCAAACTACGAAACAAAATCGAATATAAACGTGCCTGTTAAATAATGTATTCACTATAATAACCTCACTTTTTGCAAAATTTACTCGACATATTTTTTACTAGTTTCACTCATGCAAAACAAGTTTTAAGCAATGATGACCAATAATAATCAAAGTACGAAATTAAATATAAAAAATCCCACTAAAAACTCATTGAAAACGAACTTTTTGATTACACGACGAGGAATAAAAGTACATACCAGAATCGCGACGGAAAGTGAGACTCATTTTACACCGAAATACGATTTTCGAGTTAGAGTTACGTTTAAAAGTTTTTCAGCCCATTGTTCTCTAACATTAATATTGTTTTACAAGATTGCGCGTCATAAAAACAAATGAAGCACACGTTAAAAACCTCTAGCTTTCGCGGCAAAGAAAGAATGAAACTTCTGGACAACAAGATGGCGGCTACCTGCACTCCTACCAACATTACATAAAAACCAGAAAAAACTAAAAAAATACCTAATAATCATTTAGAAACCAAACTGAAATTCTTGCAAAAGTGCAATTGCGAAAGAAAATCGATAAACCTGCCTGTTAAATAACCTATTCACTATTATAACCACACTTTTTGCAAAATTTACTCGCCATATTTTTTACTTGTTTCTCTCATGCAAAACAAGTTTTAAGCAATAATAACTAATATAATCAAAGTACGAAACTAAATATAAGAAATCCTTAGCCTAAAAACCCATCTAAAAACCCATCGAAAACGAACTTTTTGATTACGACACGACGAGGAGTAAAAGTACATACCGAAATCGCGACGGAAAGTGACTCATTTTACACCGAAATACGATTTTCGAGTTAGAGTTTCGTTTAAAAGTTTTTCAGCCCATTGTTCTCTAACATTAATATTGTTTTACAAGATTGCGCGTCATAAAAACAAACGAAGCACACGTTAAATACCTCTAGCTTTCGCGGCATAGCGAGAATGAAATTTCTGGACAACAAGATGGCGGCTAGCGGATACCATCTCCTCCACTCCAACCAACATTACCAAAATTACATAAAAACAAAAACACAGAAATATTAAAAAATAAATTGATAATCTGTAGACACGAGAAAATATAAATCCTTACCTTAATTTTCATTCTTATCATTGTTTAATTAAATATCAAGAGATTATTACGTGAAATGATTATTAAGATTTAGAATTAATTCACCAACATTTGAATTTTTAAATTATGAACGTTCCGACATTCAGATATTTATCGATTTCTATGCATTTTGTATAAAACATTTATGATTTATAACAGTTTAATTTAAATTTTTTTAGACATTCTACTGTAAGGAATTATTAATAATATTAGAAAGTATTTTAAATTATTACAATATTACAAATAATTGAAGTCACAAAATATATTCTTCTTTGTCAACAGTAGCACCAGGTAGCACTAAGTAGCACATTTTATAGAACTTCTGCAATGGCAGCAAACATGGCTGGATACAGTGGATCCCTACAAGAAGCGCGATTGTGTTTTCCTCTGATGGTTAGGAAGGGTACTGATTAGATATTTCCCATAACAGAAATGAGAAAAGTGAAAACCGCCAAAGTTGAAACCGCCAATCACAAGGGAGAAAATGTGCAGTTATCGACAGAGCACAAATTCAACAGTTTTAAATGTATGTGCATACACTCAACTCTCTCATAGGGCAACAAATTTTGCCCGGACAATTTCAATTACGGCAACAAAATTCATTTCAACTACGGCAACAAATTCCTAATCTACGCTGACGTATGTCTATATGTACATGCGCATTGTACCTTGCGTCACTGGGCGCCAATGTCAACCAATCAGATGCCATAAGTAAGTTGCCACAATAGAAAGCATTTGTTGCCCAAGTTGAGAGTTTCCGGTTGCCGTAGGGAGATGTTGTCCTAAGTGAAGTTGCCGTTCGTGAGACTTGAGTGTATTTTAAAATGGAGTTGGAGTGCCAACCGTCACCGCTTCAAGAATTTCAAAGAATTTCGTTAGGGATCGTGCATTCGCGAAGTATAAATAAATAAATAAAGTAAATAAAAGTGAATATTTAATTACCACTAGCCACTTAAAAATTATAACGCGATATCTGAAATGTCTAATAATCAGTAAATTACGCGAGAAGTGAAGTGCATCGAAATAATGGAGGTTGCGATGATTACAATTTTCCGAATTTTACTTTGCATGCTATAACGCCGTGATATACACAAAAGTTTGCCCGGCTGTTTTATTTCCAGTATATTTTTTATCTTATTTCTTATATAGATTAAGAGAATAAATTAAAGAAAAAAAAGTAATTCATAAAACATTTGTGGTTACAGACACAATACAAATCAAGTATAGCTTGGTATATCTGATATGCGGAAAGAATCTGATCAATGTCAACAAAGTGCATTCAAATAAAAGATTAATTACTGAATAAATCATTATACAGAAATAGCAAATCTGGAAACTCGTTTAGAGATTGCAATATTTTTATGATTTCTGGAATCGTAGATAATTAAATGTTTATAATTGCCTTAATCTATGCATTATTAACGAATTATTTTTTTTTTTTTTTTTGTTAATAGTCTACATCTGCAAAACGAATTTTATTAGATAAAATGGATATGAATGTACAGTTTGAGAACAAGAAGAGAGAACTCAAGGAAGTTCGAGAACAGAAAAAAAAGCTGCTCGAACTTCAAGACAAGACGAGTTTAAGCTTAAGAGCCAATTCCAACTTAGAGTCTCAGTTAACAGAGAAATCGAAGCAACTCGAATTGTCTAATAAAAAAAGAGACAATTTGGAACGTGAATTATTTACTGCTAGATCCGAGGCAGCTGGCATCAAAAGAATCCTAGGTAATTTATTTTTATAATTATTTATCATTTATTATGAGTCCTTTCATTGACTCATTCCGTCTATTAATAAAAAAAAACATTGAATTTTTCAGAATTAGAGCGACAAGAAAGGCGAGAATTAGAGTCTAGGACTCTTCACTTAATAAAGGGCGCGAAGCAAAAATGGGAAAATGCAGAAAAAGACAAAGTGGCTCATCTCAAAAAGCACATCGAAACACAAACTGCTCGAATCGCTGAGCTGTGTACAAGCAATAATGAAATGAGCGTAAGACTGCAACGAGCAGAATCTGAATTGAAAACAGCCACTGCTGAGTTAAACAAGCTCCGAGCTTTTCAGGTACGTAACAACGATACAAACACATATAAAATTATTTTTTATAGCAAAAACTACTGAAAACATTCTTTGAATTGACAGAATTTTCTTTTTAAATGACATTTTAATTTTACTAGGTTCAATATAAAGAATCACTAGCAAAAATGAGAGAGCTGAACCGACAAAGTGCTCAAGGAGTTGGCAATAAACTAGAACAGATGGCTGCTCGAGCTCACAATCAGTTAGCAGAACTTCGATCAAAGTTGGAATTGGAAGCGGCGAAGACCGTAGATTTGGAAAATAAGCTACGCAATGAGCAAGATTCGAATCATTGTCGTCAATCGAGACTTAATGTTGCTTTGGAACTGGCACAATCTGAACTCAAGGATTCCCAAGAACAACTAAGAAGCTTAAAAGCGACAATTCCCGCTCGAGATGCTGAAATAGAGGAATTAAAGAAAGAGTTATTTCAAAAAAATAAGCAGCTGGAAACTGCTGTAATGAATGAACAAACATTTCTTAGTATGCAAGAGCAAATAGAAAGACTTTCGGCTGAGAATGATCATCTGAAAAATCAGTTAGAGGTAAGTCAGATTCATTTTCTTTTCATTTGATGTGTCTAAGGTTTATATACTTCATAACAAATTTTGTCTATTTTTTCAGAGCACTAAATCGGATCTTAGTGATACTTTAATGAGCTTGGAACAAAGAGAAACAATTGCTTTGAACTTGGAACAAGTCGAGCAAGATAAAGCAACTTTGGAACTTCGATTGCGAACTTCTTTGAAAAAAGAAGGTATTTTAAATATATTTTGGTTGATTAAATATTGCATTTCTTAATTTTTTGTATTAAAAAATATTTATAATTTCCTTTAACTACTTTCCACAGAGGAGCAATTGCGCAAGGTCGGCAATTTAGAAGAATTATTACGCAGATTGGAACACAGCGTAACAAAACTCGAAGCCGAGAATGCGTCTCTCAAAGCAATAGAACACGGTAAACCGACCACTAGTACAAGTTCCAGTAGCGGTTTTTATAATCACCATAGCAAAAATATTTCTCAGCTGGAGCAACAGATTCAAAAATTGGAACAAGAACTTCAAGTTGCTAACGAAAGTTTGGCTGCCGAACGGAAGGTGGCCAAGCAAGCACAGATCTCTTTGTGGAAAAAAGAAAAGGAACTCTCTGATGCGAATCTCGACAAACGTATAGCGACCAGAGAGGCAAAAACGGCTGAGGAGAGGATCAAAACCTTACAGGAAGATAAACAAAAGTTGACAGAGAGGCTAAGGAAGAAAGAAAAGGACGAAGAGGAAAAAGCTGCGAAGTTACTTAAAGAAATGGACAGTGCGAAAGCCTCTTTAGCAGATTTAACGAGGGAATCTTCGAGAAATAAAATGCAAGCAGATTCTGCGCAAAGGGTTGGTTTTAATTTCATGTAATTTAATTTAATTTTAAAATCGTCAATAATAAGTAGTCTTTCGATTTTACTTTTTAATACTCATTCTAATTTATTTTCAGGCACTAACACAAGCGAATAAACAAATAGAAGAACTACAGTCATCTAGCTCCTCATTACGAAGGGAATTAGATGCTACCCGCAAACAAATGCGTGGAAATCAAGATCACATCGACAGTCTCAAAGCCGAGAACGAGCGTCTAAAACTTAAATTATCAAAGCACAAGGACGTAAATACTGAGCTTGAAACCAAACTTGATAAATTACAAGAGGAAGTTAACAGTTATCAAGTCAACAATGAATTATTAAAAGAAACTTGCACAGTTCTCGAAGAGCAATTGACTGACTACGAAAGGCTCACAAACGATCATGAAACTAGGGAGAATACTTTAATCCAAGACAAAATGAAGCTTCAGAAAGACCTAGAAATCACAGAAACTAAACTTCGAGAATGCAAGGTTGCTCAGAACGAAGAAAAAACCATGAGAATAGTCGCTGAAAGAGCAATAGAGAGATTGGAATCTGAAACTAGCGATATTGAAGGCGAGAGGAATAATTTAGCTGCACAGAGAGACGAGTACAAGAAGCTTGCACAGAAACTAAATGAACAGATTGCTGAATTGTCAAATAAATATGGTAATTTAGAATGTGATCTATCCCAAGTTAAGCGATTACTCGACATGGCTAAAGAAGAAGCACGAGTAGTGAAAGAAGAAAGCTCACAGCACTTGACAAGGCTTCACGAACTGAAAGAAATAAACATGAATCTTATGTCAGATTTGCAGGAAAGCGTGGACCAGGGTCAAGAACTTAGAGCCAGGGTCGCTGAACTCGAAGGCGTTATGGATGAAATGAGGCAATTCTATCAGGAGAGAGAAGTCAAGTCTGGCAGCACGTGTCAGCAGCAAACGAAATTAATCGACTATTTGCAGCTGAAACTCGAGGAATGCAGCAAAAAGAAGAAGGGTGTGTGCGACAAAATATTTGGTCTTAAGCAGAAGGAAAACATCTCTCCTATTGGAATGGCAATGCCTGTCGGGTACCGTGAATTGGAGAACCAATTAGAAAAGGAAAGAGAAAAAGTAAAGGCTTTAACAGAACAAATATTAGCTGTTAAGACTACAAATGTCTATTCGCCACGTCCGACCTCGCCTCCAACTTCTCCTGAACAGAAACATAGTTCTGCTTATATCGGAGATTCAGGAGATTTAATGACCAGGCATCTTTCTCTCCAAAGAATGAAGCATAATATACCTCATAGATTTAATATCAATTTACCAATGCGTGCAGGAAAATGTGCTGCATGTCTGGATTCGATCCAATTTGGAAAGCGAGCAGCGATTTGCAGTGAATGTCAGATAATGACACATCTTAAATGCTCTGTTTCTGTTCCAGCGACTTGTGGACTTCCTGGTGATTTCGAAAAGCAATTTGGAAGGTACAAAGAGAGCTCTAATAGTTTATCAAGTTTGGTTGATAGTGTAAAAACATTAGCGATAGATGAACCGGACAAACCTGAAAGAGATACTGATCATTTGCAAAGAAATGGAGATGTTTCGATGGAGAGTTGGGTCAAAGTGCCAGGTCGGGCGAAGTCTTCTTGGGAAAGGAAATATCTAAAACTGGAGCGAACGAGCTTGTGTATTTATGAACATCAACCTAGTCCAGGAATGATGCCAATCAGTCGTCTGGATTTACCTGAGAAAGAAGGCTTTACGATTTCGGAATCGGTGGATCACGCAGATGTTGCAGGAACAGCGAAATCTGATTTACCATTTATTGTTAGAGTGGAACCTAATTCATCAACGACTTGTTGGCCAACGTCTAGATTGGATATTATGGCTCTAAGTCAACTCGATAAGAAGAATTGGTTAAAAGCTTTGAGATCGCTTAAGAATAAACCCAGCAGGATTGATAAATATCAGACAGTGCTGAGATTAGAGAAAAATCAGTTGGATCTCAATTGCATTGTTGAATTGCCTGAAGAAGGTGTTTTATTATTGGGTGCAGAGGAAGGATTGTACTCGTTCCAATCTTCGAAAGCTCAAGTACTTACGATAATCAGAGGAGTTAAAAAAGTTCACCAACTGACTCTACATCCGAAATTGGGACTGGCTCTCATGATTGCTGGAGAAGATAGACAACTGGTTTCATGCGATTTGAGACAGTTGAAGAGTAACGCACTGGCTGCGGAGTGTTCTCGTCCAGCAATCAGCACGAAGCCTGTCTTAACGGGATCTGAAAGCTGTCATCTTTATCAAGTACAAGAAGAAATGCTGTGTGCAGCGACTTCTTCTCATGTCATGTAACTAACGTTTTACTTTATTATGCTATTACATTTCAAAAATATTCTTTATTCGATTTTTTTCTAAAGTTTTCTTTTTTATATCTAATTTTTGGAAGCCTTTTGAATCCCTATGATTCTTTTACAGTCTATTAAAATGGACAACGACTGAAGAATCGGGCGAATTTATTGGAGTTCGCGAACTTGAGACCACAGAGCCTTGTAGTTGTGCCTTATTTACGAAAAATATTCTTATTGTTGGTTGCAACAAGTTCTTCCAAATCGATATTACGAATTACGCTATTGACGGTGAGTAACGTACAAATGTGTAATGCTCAATAATATATTTTGAGAACTATGAACTATTAAAAAAAAAATACATTATAATACTTTATTTACAATTTGCAATTTGTCACTAGATTTTCCAGAAGAGGACGATAATTCTATAAAAGCAGCACTTGTGGGAGTTTCGAGACTCGGAATTTTCCCTGTTTGTGTTTTGGACGTATCAAATAACTCGCAAAATGTTGAACTTTTGCTGTGCTATAACGAATTTGGTGTTTTTGTTAATGAAAATGGACAAAGAACACGAAACATTAATCCAAACTGGAGTCATCTTCCTTTCGCTTTTGGTAAGAAAATACATAAATTCTTTCTCTTTATATATTTAGAATTCCCTTTTTTAATTTATTTATATTCAGAAACTAATACTGTTGTAAATTAATTCTTTTTAGCGTATCGCAAGCCGTATTTGTTCATAATCCACTTTTCATCTGTTGAGATCATAAAGCTCGACTCGGACTCATTCAAATCGTATACTAAAAAACAAGATAGTACTCTAATAGAGTTGAATAACCCTCGTTATTTAGGACTCGCAGGTTCCAAGGGTATTTACATTTCTACTGTTAACTCGGTCTTCGAATTGCTAAAAATTGAAGGAATCTCATTGACATCGGGGTTAAGTAGTAGCCTCACTAGTATAGACTCATTGTAAGTAAATTTATAAATTTAGGATTAATTTTTAAACAAATTTATCTACACTTATCTAGCATTGAAGGTTCAAATTCAAAGCCATGGAGCAAACGTATGAATAAATTCAGATTACCTCGATTTTTTTCCACAATTTTTACTTTTTCAAAAAAAAAAAAAGTGCACAGACGTAAAACACGTGTACACGAACGTCTGTGCACTATTATTTTTTGAAAAACTAAAAATTATGGGAAAAACCCCGTATAATCTAAATCTGCTCATATGATAAATAAAACATGCCCTTTATCAAATTCTCATCAAAATTATTATATTCTTTCCAGATCTCAGAATGAAGACAGCACATCCGAATTTAGTTTTACTTGCAGTTTAATGGAAATCCTTGACGGACAAGAAAGAAAAGTACATTTTGCAAATGTATCCAATCACTAATATTAATCCAGTCAAATATTGTTGGACATAATAAGTACTTTCAAACTACACTTGGCACAATAAGGTATCGATACCTCTTCATAAAATAGATCAAAATAATTTTAATTTCATATGAGTTTGATTAAAGCATGTGAAATGAACTCTAGTTTCTAACAAATTAATGGAAGTATACAATCAACTCATAAATTTTGCATTATGCATATTACAATTTGAAGTTAGAAATAACGTCACGTTTTTCAAACAAACGACGGCGACTTCCTAAATTAAGTCTAAATATTCCTAAATACATTATTTCTAAAAAAAATTCCGTACGGTCAGGTTCCATTGTATGATTAGTGAGAAGTCTCATTTAGTTTTTACCTCAGATTCATGAAGGCTGATCGGTGTAATTTTGACGCCAATTAGTATTATAAGCTTGCCAAATTGAAAGCACGAAAGTGAACAAGTATTTTTTTTTTATATTTTTTTATTCAACGTGCATAAGACAGTGATATAAGAAAACAAGTACAACGACATTTTTAATATAAATACTTCTTTTTAATTCTGACATTCGATACTTACGAATATCGTACATCCAAAAACTTAATACTCTTTCGAATTCACTTTACAAGAAGTTTAGTAGTTAACAAAATATGTGCTATGATAATATATTCTTTTGTATACGTCTTATTATTCAGTTTGTCGAATTAAGAATGTATGATACTTAAAGAAAATAAAAAAAATAGTGATATTTTACAGTTCTTGTTTTATTTAAAAGTTTAAAAACCTACCAATGAATAATTTTCAATTAAGCATTTAAATATCGCGCAGTGTAACAATTTATTTATAAATTATACTTGTAAACGTAAAAATTGACAACCTATTCCACTCGTGATAGCAAGAAAAGTTATATAATAATCGATTGGCGTTTGTAACTATCATAGCTTTGTAGGACGTCACAGTATAGTTATTTTTTATTCATAAATGAACAAAGGAATGAAAAATGCATAGTGTACTCATTTGACGTTCACAAATTGAAACGGTATTAGATTTCAGTTTTATCAGGCTCGAATTGGTAATGTGGGAAATCAAGAAAAATCGCGGTGGGTCAGTACGATGAAAAAAAAGTTAAGGAAAATTTAGAAGTAATTTAAAAAATTAAATGTGAACATACAAAGATGATTAATAATCATGTTTCTGTTTCATGTTACTGTTACCCTTACCAAAATATGTTTTAACGGGCAGTTTCCAGTATTATTTAATAAGATGAGAGGGAGCTACCGGTCTAGTTTATTTTTCCCGAACCACTTTTGGATCCCAATCCGACCATGAGTTTTATATGCAATTTTTAATTCCAGAATAAAAATATTAGTATCATTTATTCAAGTTCTTCGAACGAGTTTTATGAAATTGATTTTGGAACCTTTCAATTTTTATTACTCTATTTTTGAATCGATTTTTTGATAAATAAAATTTACTTATTTTAATCAAAGCTGTTTACAACTTTCTAAATGCTCATTTAAATTCTGTATATAACATTTCTTAATAATAATAATACATTTGATTCCTAGGGTCTTTAATATATGGATATACTATGTAGAATGATGCGACATCCGGGTAACCCTTGACACTGGATGTGTTGCCACATAAATCCGAACGAATATTCATTGAAAGCTGCTGGTCTTTATGTTTAAAAAGATTCGACACGAGACAATATAGGTACTTTGTGCTTGACTCTCACCTGAATTCAAGTTCAATGGCCTTTCACTTCATTGTTTCTAATTAATTAATTCTTTTTTCAGGCCCTATGTTTGAATAGCAATATCTGGTCGCCTAGTTACTAATTTTAAATCAAATCGAACTTGATTTATATAATAGCTATTTTTTATAACTGCAGGTCCTAATGTATTATTTATACCTATATACATTCTAATTTTCTGAAATTTTCAGGATATTTAAATCGCTTTAACAAAGCTCTGAAAATTAACTAAATGAAATTTTGATAGAAGGAAAGCTTCAGAATATACTTTGTTAATAGACAAGATAATTTAAAATGTTTGAATATATTAATATTTTTTTATTTTCAGATTTTCCTTATTTTTTACTTATTTAATAATGACAAAAAAATGGATATTTTACATGACTCAGTTGATACAGAAATTCGACTTCGTATGTATAAATTAATACTTGATTAATACTTGAACGTCACAATTAAAAACGCCGTTTTCCACACTGTCTCAAAAAGAACGTAGACCTAATAAATCTTAACGATGAAAATTTTCGACTATTGCGAACGGTGCTACTTTTATAAACAATTTGCTTCTTGTTAATCTATAAAAAACAAAGAATGTGGTTTTTTTTAATCCTCTAAAAATTTATTTTACAAAATTAGTCACGAGTTTTTAAGATTTCATTACAGAATAATTTTCAAATATTACTGTTACTAATTAAAATTAGTGTAAGAATTGACGGCTTTCAAATTCGAATCCATCTGACAATTTACATACATTTAAAAGTTGATTGAACTACCGGATACTTTGCCATAAGAGTACTTTAGTTTCCCCGACTTTACACTCTCAATAATAAATATTTATTTTACGCAATAATAAAAAATAAAATATTTTTTATTGTGATCCTAAAGATGAGGAACCTAAATTACTCTTATGCTCTTAAGTCGTTTTCAAATATTAAATCGGAAGAAAAATAAAAAGAATTTTCAAACATTTTTTTCAATATTTTATCTCTTAATTCAACTTTTTATAATTAAAACATTAACTACTTTTAAATGTAGAGGCATTTAAACTTTAAAATATTTCAAATTTGAAGATACCTAAGTTTTAACTTAAGTTACTGAATGAATCGAAAACTTTCATGAAAAATCTTTCCTCAGTTTTGTTATTATGTTTTAATAATTAACTTTTATTTAAACACGATGTACCCACTTTAAATACTGAATTACTTCCTGCAGTGCATCTCTAATTAACCGAGCAAGGCTGAACTGGGGTTAATGCCGAATTGAATTTAATTTCGATTTCAGTAAGTTTGATCGAGATTGGGACTTGATTCTAATTTTTTGAGGTGGGGACAACCGCTGTTATAAAAACCCGTTTAAACGGTTCCTCAGTCTTGTGCGGGCCTCGTTATCAATAGGAAGGATAACAATAGTAGTTTCGATACAATTAATGTGGTGTAAATAGTGAAAAAGGATAATTAGTGGTGCTCATTTAGGCTAATTTTGGATATACAGCCTGCACGATGAGCGGAAATAAATCAACCACGATTTACAGAGGATTGGCAGCTCAAGATCCTGGTGAAGAAATTGTCCTTTCTGGAATCGCCGGAAGATTTCCAGATTCTGATAATGTAAAACATTTTAAGGAGAATTTGTTTAATAAAGTCGATCTTATTTCGGACGATGATCGCCGATGGAAACTAGGTAAGTTTCTAAATCAATAATACCAGTTTAGATTAATTTTCATTTTTTAACTAAAATTTTCCTTTGAATTAATTAGTTAATCATCTAATAATAAATATTTTTAATGAAAAATTAGTTAACTCTTTATTGGTCATGAGCTAGTCGTCGAATTCATCAGTATTTTCATTCAAACTTAATTTTGTCCTCAGATCATCTTCAAAAAAAATATTTTGTATGTAGAAAACAAATATGAAATACTAATTAAAGCTGATCAATTTATTTAAGTATTAATAATTAATTGTTGGAATAATTTGTTATAAAATCTTGATTGATTCAAGAATCTTTTGAACCAATTCAAATTTTGCACTTGATATTTTTCAATAAAAATTATTTCTTTTAATTTTTAACGATCCATAATAGTTTGAAATCTAAAATAGCTGTAGGAAAATAATTTTGACAAAATCATAATTAATAAAGAAAAAAAACATTTCAATTTTAAAATGAAAATAAAAGTTATCCTAATTAATTTTCAGATCACCCCGAAATTCCTCAACGTACTGGAAAAGTAAACAATGTCGGAAAATTCGATTCCGTTTTCTTCGGGGTCCATTTTAAGCAAGCACACACTATGGATCCAATGTGTCGAATGCTTTTGGAACATGCCTACGAAGCAATTATTGATGCTGGAGTCAACCCACGTCATCTCCGAGGTACCAAGACAGGAGTTTTCATTGGAGCCTGTTTTTCGGAATCAGAAAAAACTTGGTTTTATGAAAAACTTCAGGTAAACAATCTCCGTTAAACAAATTTGCGATATATATATATATTCTTTTATTTATTAAATTCTTAAATTACTAAGCACTTAACTAAGAACATTAATCATTGGAAATCCTTCTCTTAGATTCTAATTGTATTTATTTAATACATGTATGTAGTGTTAATTTTCTTAATGGAAACCAACAAATTTTACACAAATCTAATGCATTCTCTCTAACTAATAGTATTTAAATTCGTACGAGAAATAATAAATATCAACATACGTCTTAAGGAAATCAAAGCAACTAACGAATGCTAGTAAAATATCTCTACTTATGCTGCTCGCATTTTAATCCTATTCACCTTTTAACTTACCCAATTTTCTATTCATTGAAATAGTAAATTGAAAAAAATTATGTTTTCATTGATATGTATTGCACGGGTGAATTCAAAGACACATTTTATAACTTTAATTTATAAAAAACAATTTGATATCTTAATCTAACTCTTTTAGGTAAATGGATTCGGTATCACAGGCTGCAGTCGAGCTATGCTTGCAAACCGAATTTCTTACTGGTTGGGAATAAATGGTCCGAGCTACACTGTTGACTCAGCTTGCAGTTCCAGTTTGTTTGCCATGGAACATGCCTACAGAGCAATTCGCGATGGACTTTGTGATGCTGCTATTGTCGGGGGTGCCAATCTTTGTCTTCACCCCTATGTATCCCTCCAATTCTCTCGTCTTGGTATGCAAATAAACACATCATACCTTACTCTGTACCGTTCAATTTGCGAAAAGGCATGAGCTTCAGTTTCTTGGATGTATATTTCAGTATTAGATATCTAACCATATTACAATTGTATTAATCAAACTGAATTCCGTGTTCAATAGGTGTTCTGTCACCTGACGGTCGTTGCAAGTCTTTCGACGCAGATGC
>JAUEJJ010000017.1:3151577-3165079 GCA_032164275.1 Synergus coniferae | reverse complement strand
CAATAGCATCCTTGGCGATGAAATCCTTGGTGAAATATTTCTTTCTGTGCTTTTACAAATCAGTAAAATTTACTTTAGGCTGAACCTCAGAAATGCCAGCTTTTTAGATGACACTTGGCAATTACCAGAATGTATTTCAGCCGAGTTCGTGCCTTGCAAATCTTTAGGAATGTCAGTTTGGTTCGTAAAAGAATCCAGGAAACAGTTTTATTTTATTTTTTTAGAAAATAGAGATAATCATTTTAAAATAAATAGAATTAATAACAGTATTTTTTTATAGCTTTACGAAGGGAAGGGCTCTAGTTGTTAATCTCGAGGAAAATTCTGTTGCTGGAGAAAATGTAAGCGGTTGCTTTAAGTAATCAGATATAAGATTTGTTATATTTAATATTTTTTCAAATAATTACTAGGAAGAAATACAAATTGGAGACGTACTAGATGAAATAAACGGAAATGTTATAACTTCTAACACTAGAGGCAGATTGAGAAAAATCATGAAAAATTCCACTAACCGTCCTTTATCTTTACATATCGTTAAGGTATTTTTGTTTCTTTAGAAAACTATATGCTATTATTTTATTTGTTTACAATTTTTAAAGATAATCTTTTGCAGCATCGAAGCAAAAATTCAAATGATATTTTTTGGCCGATTGTTGGATTGATAAAAAGTTCTGGAATCGAAAAAATGAAGAATCTATTAAAAGCTTCATCAGAATCACCTGCCAAACATTCTCAATCCATCGAAATTGAAAATAAAACATCAATTTCTGGATTTTTTGTAAAATATTGTGGTTCGGTTTCAACAGGTACAGAAGGTGATGTAAAGCAGATTGAAACAGCTATTCGGCGTTTATTAAGAGCTGGAGAAACGAATTTAATTCCAGTTAAATTCGAGTGCCTTGAAATTGGAATCAAAGTCACCCTAGATTCTGATGAAACGGTAATTTTATATTAAATTACTTTAACTTTATTTAAAAATTAGAAGAAAGATATTTTTATTATGTCATTCTGATATTTTAGATACTATTTCAACAAAGTTATATGGAGATTTCGTCCTGTGGACGTACGCCTAACATTCCTAATTATTTTGCTTTCATAGCAGGGTAAGATATTTTCTCTAAAGAAATACGTAATAACATTTTTTATATTAATTACACCAAATTGGAATTTTTTCAGAGAAACGAATTGCAGCGTAGCAACAAAATTCGATGCTCACATCTTTTTTCACCAAAAAGTGGACGAAGTACAGATAATTTTACAAAGCCTAGGACAAGGATTTCAACGAACACATTTTGCTGTTTAAGCTTTAAGCAAAGAAGGCTTATATAATAAAATTTTTTAGACCCGGTATATCAATTTTATAGAGTATAATGTTATTATGTGAGCAAAATTGGTAAATTTATTTGTTTATAGATACATATGAATAGACTGTTGCCAATAAAAATTGTTAAGTTTAAAGTAAATTCTTGATTTTAGTAATTTGTCATAATGTATTGTCATTAGTACATTCTATTTTTTAACACCAAATCTTTTCAATTTCAAAATGAAATTAGTTATATTTTTAAATTTTAAATTTAAACGTTTTTAAAATATTTTTAAAAGTAAATTTTTACTACAAAAAAAATAAACTTAATTTTATTTTATTACTTTGTGATAATAGATTTCTCGCGAAATATTATCCAAAATTACTCAAAATTAAATTAATTTTCAAAATTCTTGAATAATTTTTAAAAATCACTCCGTGAATCAAGTAAGTAACTGCAACCAATGATCACACTTGATCACACTCGGAAGGCACTGCGGGAAATAATTAAACAATTTGAATTTTACTTGTCTACATCACTTCATTGCTTATAATAAATCCATTAATGTTTGCGATCATTTTAATTAACTTCTAAATTGATTTAATTTTAATTATCGTCGAGTGTAAAAAGTTTTTCATCCAAAATTTCCATCTAATTAACTGTCCTGTAACTGTATTATCCTAACCTCAAAAACAAAACAAAACAAAAGGTGAAGAACAAGCTGATCGGTCCAATTTTGGCTACAAAAAAATCGTAGGTCATTGTTAGACAAATACGAACGTAGTCACCACAGACCACCACAGACGACCAATATTTCTACGAGGATGTCGTCTACCGGGTCGACAAGAGAGACAATGTCGAGTTTGGCATCATTATGGAAAACGACGTCCAGGATTTGTCCGATGACAGTTTCGCTACCGAGGAAAGCCATAAGAAAAAAAAGGGCGAAATCCGCGTGGTCTGGCATCCCTCCGGCGTCGAAGAACTCGTCAATTCTAAAAAGGTACGTCTTTGCCCTTACAAATTTTCCCCCTCAGTTCTTTTTCCCCTTTTTCAAAATCCTAACCCCACTTTTCCCCATATGTCTTCTTTTCAAGACCTATTAAATGAAAAATAGCGACTAACAGAAATATCCTTTCAGGAATTCGCTACAGACATAGCAGTTTGTATGGATTCTTGGGTAGGAGGAATCAGAATCGTTCATTTCAAATTATGGCTAGCAACTTCTGATGGCTCTCGATGTGTAATCAATGAAATGGACGCTCGGGGTTTGGAGAATTTTGAAGAAAAGCGAGCTAACGTAAGTAATATAAAAATTTCTGAGGGATACATGATTTGCAACAGGATTACATAATTTCAATCTATTATTTCCAGGATAACGATTTTCCTCACTCCTCCGAATTCTATCCCGGACAAAGTTTATGGGGCCCAGTTCACTGTCTTGAGGACGCGCAATGGATTCTGTGTACAAAAGAAATGAAAGCCAAGCGCAAATCCAGTGGATGCTCAAGTATGTCATCAATGGGAAAGAAAAAGAAAGGGCCTGCCCTAATGACAAATGTATTGAAGAAAAAGAAGCTTTGCAAAATGAAGAAAAAAATGCCTCGAGCGTCTTTGGTACCTGGTACTAAAATTGTTGTTGAAACTTTATCGACTTGTACGAAATAGAATGTCGTCTGGCAAGATGGTTCAGTGGAATTTGGTACGTATTTCTTAATTCAATTTAACAGTTTAGTATTTTTCCTTCTATTTGTTTCTTTAATCATAGAAGATAATTATAATTTACAGGTATTCTATCAACGCAATTGTATCCAATTCATCATCTGGACGTTAAAGAATTCTTCCCTGGAGATTTTGTTGTCGATCAGAAGGAAGAATCAAGAATGTATGGTGTGGTTCAAAGTATAGATCATCAAGGACGAACGACAAAAATCAAGTGGTTCAGGACTTATACTTCAAGTCAAAGTTCCCAGTAAGTAGAAGATCAACGAAATCTCAAAATACGAATTTCTTGTGTTCAACTCGCCATAAGTTCCACAATAATAGGAATTTTTAAATAAAAATTTCAGAAAATATGCACCATTATCCTAGAGTATCCCGTGCACCTTTAAGTATTAAGGTTACTATAGCAAGGAATCTATTGGTGGATGGAGAATTAGAAACAGATTGTACGGCAACTGGTCTTTCCGAAAATCTCATTAATTCTAGGTAACTTTCATTAAATTCGTTTCAATTATTATTAAGTGATCAAACGAACTTACCTGTTGTGAAGTTCAATCATAATTATATGTATATAATTATATATGTATATTACCATTTCTATTATTTTTAAAATTACATAAAATTACCAATATCGTTAAAGCTTTTGAAATTACTCACTATAAAATGAATTTTTTTAAATTCTAGTTTGCCTAACGGTACGATTACAAAAGAAGGTTCAGAAGGCCCTATTCCACCTTCAGAATATTCTAGCTCTTCCACAGAGAATTCTTCGGACAACAAAAAAAAAGTGAGGGTGCTTGTCTTCGATTCCTCGATTCTCATTGCGTCTGCAATTATCAAAATGCACTTTCAAACACATGTTAAAGACACGAGACTTTCATCCAGAGAAATGATTTCGTAAAAGTGATCAGAACTATATATTTTCAATCTCTAGTCACAACATTCGTGATGTTTTGAAAAAATAGATAACTAACAAATTATAATTGCTGTCACTCTTCTGATAAGAATTGAAGAATCGCTTTTACTTATAATTTCTTCTATGAATTTGCATTTCACTAATTGAAAGCACAATTACTGTTTTATAGTTTTTATACGAATAGTGAAATCTGGCAAATTTGATTGACTGAATTAGAAAGGGGAACTATATAAATTAAATATACATTAAAATGAAGAATGAAAATTACATTAATGCCCAAAAAAATTAGCTCTGTTACTTTTTAATTAGACTTATATAACTTATACGAGTAATTCTAAAATAAAATAATGGTTTAACGACAAGAAGTTCTGTTAGCAGAGAATACAAAAATGAATCAGACAGTCTGAAAATTTATTGAGATCAGTTAAATTTTCGTTATTTCAAATATATGAACTGTTTTAAATTTGGAACTATTACATGTATTACAACTATTGTCTTACTATTTGAACGCCAGTTTTTTTTTGTACATAACAATAATAGCAGTCGAAATGGTTACTCAATACATATATGAAACAAAGCGAAGTCCGAATATTACAAAATGCAAAGAAATTAATTGCATGTTATCAGCAGCCTATAATAAAAAAATAATTGATGTAATTCACATTGTATACTTATACTGTCAAATGTTCTCGATAAATTACCATTTATCTAAAGTAACTTTGTACTTTGAACAAAATTTTGAACGTCTACTTATTTCAATAAAATTTATCTTGCGGCAGAGATGATTTAGGTGTGCAGGCAGTAATTATTATTAGGAATAGGTGAAATTGCGAAAGCGTAGAAAAAAAGTCCACAGCTGCTGCAGAATGCGCACTGCGCAGTGAAAGGAAAGAACGAATAAAAGTTATCCGTGCAAAGTTCATATTTGAATACGATACTTGAACTTCCGATTGATATTTTCCAATTGGAAAAAACGGTTTATAATATAACACGGTCCTTACATTTTTTAACCTTTGGTCTCATTGCGTCTGCAATTATCAAAATGCACTTTCAAACACGTGCTAAAGACAGGAGACTTTCATCCAGAGAAATGATTTCGAAAAAATGATCAGAACTATATATTTTCTATGTCTAATCACAACATTCGTGATGTTTTGATAAAATAGATAATTAACAAATTATAATTGCTGTCACTCTTCTGATAAGAATTGAAGAATCGCTTTTACTTATAATTTCTTCTATGAATTTGCATTTCACTAATTGGAAAGGGGAACTTTTCCATCCCGCTAATGCCATTCGTTAAAAAATCAGAACGAATAAACACTCCGTTATAAATAATAAAATAATACGAAATAGTTATGAATTAAAAATACTAATTGCACGATTTATTTATAGAAATATAATCTTTACTTTTCTATAGCAATAGGCGATAACAAAAAGAAAACATTTCAGCCCGCACGCATTTTATTCAGAAGAATTTTTACCAATGCAATGTTTACTGTCATTAACAGTAAATATTGATCTTAATAGGTCAATGGCTAAGAAACTTACACATGCATTTCTTACGCTAATCTTAACTGAGATCTTCTACTGACGGTCGTATTTTTTTTTTCTAAGAGAAAATAGTTAAACACGTAGCAATAAGATAGATGAAGTTTAATTTAAAATCGAAAAGTAGCGTTAGATAATTTAAAACTAGAATGCTTCATAAAATTAATGAGATCACATTTATTCATTCAATTTGTTAACAAATTGAATTAAAAATGGTACTATGGTATTTACCAAGTACTTTTTATGGAAAGGTAGATAAATATGAATTTTTAAACTTAGTAATTAGAAAAATATAAGAGACATTCGTTAGCCATAGTAAACTGAATATTATCCTTATAGTTCTGCTTTTGTAAAGTTATTGCTTTTCTTTATTTTCTGGTTCGTGCAGGTTTATGGTTGATGCCATTATCATGAGCACAAGAAACCTTTTTGGGCCATGAAAAATTGTGAACACATTATCACTATTATTAGACTGAAGTTGCAAAACAAATTAAATAAATAAAGTTTGCTTGCGTCATGGAATTTGATGAAAAGCACGACATTTTTTTTGGTAACTTAGTTTCTGGTAACTGAATAATTAGTTGTTTCTTTATTTTTCCACAGTAATCTTCCATGAATTATCCTCTTACTTTTTAACCGTAATAAATATTTTTTATGTTTAATGAGTAATAATTTAACTATTAATCCTTTTATTTTTCAGTAACTCAGTGACTTATTTTAAACCCATTATCTCTCATCTAAATCTGCCTCTCATATTTTCACTAAAAAAGAAAAGAAAACAACCAATACAAAATTCTCATTAGAGATGAGAATGTAAAAATCTGGATCATTTAGTTTCAGAAAGTCAAAGTCGCTAAAAATAGACACGATTTTTTAAACATTTTTCTGAAAGGAAAGATTAAATTAGCTTTTGTAATTTTCTTAATTATTCTTAACTTTCTGCAAACAGGAAGATAAAGTTAGAATTTTTAACCGTTGCAGTATTTTAATAAACACAGTTGCAATAATTTTTTAAAATTTGATCCTTAAAATGTTCACATCTCAGATTTGATTTTCAAACCCTGTATTACACTCAATGGTATGCAATAGTGTACATAAATATATAATTTATGTATTTGTGCCTCATTATCCTATATTTTTTTAGATTTATTGAAATAATTTAAATACAAATGATTTTCAATATTTCATAAGCCATTGGTGGATTATTTTTTTAAGAATCCAAGAATATGGAGGGGATCACACGAGAGGAAAAGAGAGGAAAAGGAAGGGTAATGATAGGCCGAGAGACAAGGCGGAAGAAAGAGAACATGTGTATTGAAATCAACGATGAACCGTCAGTAGTAAGTAGTCAACAGCAGTGTTCAGTTTTACTGACATTTCATCTGCATCATTGTGTCAAATCCTTGTATTTAAAATTTGGTACTGGCATAATTTCTGTTTTTATTCAAAACAAGAAAACATTTTTCTACAGTTAATGTTTCGTTTCTGAATCTGCACAAATGTTCGCAAAAAGAACCTGAAGTGGTGAGTTTACCTTCCTCAAAAAAAATTTTTTATTATCATCAATAATTCAGTGGTCTTGAAGAAATTAATAAGTATTAAAAATGTATCTTATACTGAATTTAAAAAGAGTCCATTCAATTTCTAAATAATAATAATAATCTCGATAATAATCAATTATAAGAAATATGGAAAAAGTGATGAGCATATAATCATTTCTTTGTCATGAAAGTATATCAGTTCCTCAATTATTTTTTTCTGATTAGGGAACATCCAAAACAATAACAAAAGCGCTCTAATTCAAGAGGATATTTCTTTATTCTTTTTTTTATCAGGATCTTGTCACTATTATGATCACATAATTGTTCCATTAAATTTTATTTTATTCCACACTCCATTGTGTAGATATGATGATTTCATAATTGTTATTAATCTCGTTGTCTTCAGTTTTATAGAAAAATCAATTAACTCTACAGCTGATTGCATCGTATGTGTATAATAAATAAGTCGTTATTGACATTGCATTATATTATGTGAACTTTGTGCACATAAATTCACGCACTTTTCTTTTGTTTGATCTATCTTGAGCTGAAATGTTAAAGTGCACAGTGTAAATTGTCATCTATTCAAAAATCAATTGCATCTGTGTTATAGGACAAACTTGAGAATAGAATATTTAGACATTTATCTGACAGACGTCATTGCTCGGGTCGTATAAGATTTTAATTGAACGATTAAAGAAATTACTATTATTTTTATTTTAATGGAGGGAGACCGTAAATAAAAATAGAAACAAAAGTTTTTGCATCACTGAAAAGTGGGAGAATGTTATTTGTTTTGTTGGTTCCAATTTAAAGAAATAGATTGCTTTATTGTAAATAATAGTAAACACAACCTTTACAAGAGCTATTTTTGGATTCACGAATCCCATCATACGTATGCAAATTTCGTTGCTCCAGAGATGAATAATTATTATATATTATTCACCATTGAGCCATTCCGAAATATTTGGACTTTGCACTAAACATGACCCATAATAATTATACGTCGCCATAAAAAGTTGTTAGTCTTCTCTACACTCTATTCACTTGTGAATAAAAAATTGTGTTACATTATTAATTAAAGTAGTATTATCAAATGTTTTACGTTGCTACTTCATTTGAATGAAAAATTAAGAATAATATGTATTAACCAAAATTGTATTAATTATCAAGAGTATATAAATTATAAACACTATCAATCACTTGTCGTGTTTGAAAGGCAATTAGACTGATTTCAAGCATCCTTGCATTTGCTAAGTTAATTACCAACCTAAAGTACTTGTACGTTAAATAGTGTTAACATTCATTGGTAGAACCAACTAGTATACCAATTTTGACGATAAATTCTAGTCTTCTTTTATAAATTAAATAAATATTAACCGGTTTCTTGGGTTAACAAACATATAAGTTTTTTCATACAAACTGCAATGAACTATATCAATAATAAATTTTAATCCCAAGTTTTAAGTTTTTATCAAGCCGGTATTTTAATTATACATAATTCAAAGTCGTTGTACTTAGTTAAAGATTATATGTATTATTATCTGTATTTGAAAGGAATGAACACAATAAAATATTTCAAAATCCCATACATAGTAATATGTTTTATCTTTTTGTGCCACTCTACCAGACTTAAAGTGCATTCGATGGGCAGAATGACTGAGTTTTCTTTGAATATACTGTTGTGCCATTTGACATTAAAAAAACGTAAATTAATCTTTATTGAAGAATAAATAAATCTTTATGATTTACCTATAACGATTTCTTCGAAAAAGTTCACATGCTTCACTATATGGGGACAAACATATCATTCCCGAAAATAATATTATATTATTGTAATTAATTCTTCTTTCACCAATCGAGGACACTATTTCTAAAGGTACAATTAATTATGCAATTCAAAGGTATAATTTTAAATAATAGCTAGTTTTATAAAATATTTGAAAATCATCGTTGCCTTGAACGTTTTATGTTCGTGCATCCTTTGATTATTATACCTACAAATCAAAATAGCTATTACTTTTTTTCAACATTGTCCTCACACTTACTCAAGATATGGATGCACCAGGATAGTAAATTTATAAATCCAAGTGTGACGACATAATGACTTCTGAATCATAACATGCCGGACTTTGGCCACTACCACCCGTTATCATTCTTATCATTTTGACATGCACGTGGTTCAGCCAAAGACTTTTCAGAGGCCACCAATTGCATCGCAGAGTCTCATTATCAATTGCTTTTATTGGGCACAGTCGCGTGCAATTACCCTCCCACCCCCACCCCTCCACCCTCGATCGCTAAATAAAAAGTGTGCCAATTTGTCTGATTGTTAACTTTACTGATCTGCAAATCAAATCATTATGAATAGAGGATCCTAATATCATATAGAAATTTAATGCTTTCTTTATCCTTTTTTTTTACTATTATTTCTCTAAATTCATTTTTGAACAAATTTGTAGATCTTATGAAAAAAGTTTTTCACATTAATTTATTTAACTTTGAGGCAACATTTATTTTATAGTTCGGCCTTAATATTATTTAAGATATTTTAAAATGAATATATATATATATATATTGTAAACTTTTATAAATTCATTGTAGTCTCCTACATTCATTCTCGCAAAAAATGATGCCAGGCGGATGTAATCTTTATCGATGACTAAACCTGAATCGAAAGAACTCACCTTGCCGTACGGTGGACTTTAAATCCAAGTCCACAACTTGAGACCTTCGATCTCGATCAATGACCGAAAGATTCATCAACGGTAGATTATTCAAATCTTATCGAAGGTTCCGAGAAGAGTTCCTAAAAAAAGGCTTCAGAACAACATTTTATCCAATAAATGATTAATTTTTTTAATACACATTACGATTTCAAAATTATAATTGTGATTCATGTTATTTATAAATAAATTCACTTTTCAAGAACAAAAATGATACCTAGTAGTTTTGTTCTTCCATTGGTTCCCAGCATTAGTTTCTTCTCTAAATTGTTTTCCTAAACAATTAAAAAAAATTATGTGCTGAATTATTATCTAAAAATAATGTTCTTTATCACAATTTCATAATATTGTAACATGAAAATGATTAAATAGGCATATTTCTGAAGGAATGCACGCAGTATGCATTTTTAAATGTATAAAACTGATATTGAGAAAAGCATTGCCGATAAAGTTCTTCTGTCCCCTCTCTTTTTCGATTACGACAGAGAATAATCATTAAGAGTTAAAAAAGCAGATTTTAATATTCAACACACATTTTTTAACCCTTTCAGATTGGTTATATACTCGTAGGCCGCCGATTCCACTGGACCGATCAAAATCCATTTACGACTTCAGGGATTCAAATCGGTGTTTCGGATCATGGAAGTGTTAATGCACGAGGTGTCCAAAGGACTGGATGAGGATAACAATTCAAAATGTTGCAGCTACGAAGACCAAATGACCAACAACGAAAGTGTGGAAGTTATAACAGAAAAAAAGAGGCCTCAGATTACATTAAGTAATAAGAAAGAGGACTACACGGACATCACTTTTGAAAATATTACGTACAACGTTTCCTTGGGATTTAGAAAAGGTATTGCAATTTATCATCATCGACGTTTTTTCCTTACACACTCTTAATAATCGTCCTCAGTAAAGTTAAATAAATATAATGATTTCGACTAAAGATTGACATGAAATGTAAATTCTTTTTGTGACTTAGTTTACGATAACAATTTCTATGGAGAAATAAAATTATTGGTTGAATTCTTCTTTGCAGTAGCATGACTTTATGTTAAAAAGAAAAGAATGAATTAATTATGTATAATTACAAAACTACATCTAATAAGCAAGAGAAAATCAGTAAACAAGCAAACAAAAACCTCGAATATGAAAATAGTTTTGAACTTTGCTCGATTATTTTTTTACATGAATGGGATTACATATTTTGTTGCTTGGAATATTGACTTTAAACAATATTTTCCAGAAATAAAAGCTCCCTTATCGATATTGAGTACACAAAAATATTTTCTAATATAAAGGTGAAGATCTATTAAGGCTATGCTATAGAAAAGCTATGCTATTCACAAATCTCGCTCTAATGAAAATTTAATCTAAACCAAAGATAGATAAAAAAGTGTGATTATAATCGTGTATTATGGAATCTCTTGAGAAATGCTTTCTTAATAGATATATCAAAAGAGTTTTCTTATCAGATTTCGCATTCTAATCCTTATCTTCGAAAATAAATTTGTTCGTCGATAAAGTGTCAATATCATTTATTTATTCTTCGTTTCGAAATTGGTATTTGAATATTTGAATAGACCAATCAATACATGTTTTTTCTTATTCATAAGATTTTCCGACATATATGTCGGGAAGTTATAATGAGCAAGAAGAGATCTGAAAATAAATAGAAGAAATGTTTATTTTCAGGAACGAAAGAGATTTTACATGGCATCAATGGCAGGTTTCCTGGGAGTCAACTTATTGCCATTATGGGACCTTCCGGGGCCGGAAAATCCACATTGCTCGATGTTCTTTCCGGATATCGAATAACCGGCATTCAAGGCACTGTCTACGTTAATGGAAGTGTTCGAGACTTAAATGCATTTAGAAGGTTCGTTTCCTGCTTTCACGTTCCTGTACCAAATATATACACATAAAATAGAAATTTCCTCAAAACATGATCGAGAAAAACTCATCGCGATTGAACTTTAAAATTGTTTTGAACTCTAGTCCTTCATGATTGTTTTGTCATTTTGTGATTAAGACCTCAGTCAACAATTGTGTCACTGATGCCTTAGTTACAATATTTACTGTTTGTTCTTCTGCTTGCTTTTTATTTATTTGTTCTTGATGCTTTTCCATCTTGTTTTCATCCAATTCAAAAAAGTTCACATTCACATTCTTTAGAATGATGTGGATTTGTAATGGAATTTATAAAACGCTTAAATGATAAAACTTAAAATGATGAAGCTTGAATTAAACAATAAATTTCATAATCGATTATTATCTGCAGGTCCAGTGCATACATTACGCAAGATGATAGGTTGCAACCTCTATTGACTGTAAAAGAAAATATGAAAGTAGCTGCTGATCTCAAATTGGGAACGGATACTCCCGAGAAACAAAAGAAAAAGATAGTAAGTCCAAAAATAGTTTAACATGAAGAAGACAATCCGCATGAGATAATAATTTATATGCTCCTCTTATGCACACCACAAAGAATATATTTAATTCTGGAACATTCCTTGAAATTGGAAAGCATTAAACAAAATCCAAAATTGTTTTTTTGCATTTCTTATTTCCAATTATTCATAGTTATTTCCAATAAATATTTTTATCATCATTAGAAAGCGCTGTTTTTCTGCAAAAACAAATGTTTACGTTAAATCAAAATGGTATTTTTTTATAGATAGAGGACATTTTAACCACCCTCAGTTTAACAAGCCATTTGAAAACTAAAGCAGAAAGATTAAGTGGAGGTCAGAAAAAACGATTGTCCATTGCGTTGGAGCTGGTCAACAACCCCACTGTGATGTTTCTGGACGAACCGACTACGTAAGTTCAACGAAATCGTAGTACAAGAATTTTGATAAAATTCTATCAGATTGGGGTCACATCAAAAGTCACAAAGAAATTAGTATACCCTCATAAAAACACAGAATTATCTTAATATGCGATGCATGCGTAAAGATTGACATGACTCAGTCACACTTTAATAATCAATCAAAATACTTACGTGAACAGAAAACCTTTCATTTTTTGTTTGACTCGGTCAAAAGATCTTCATTTTGCTAAGATTGATGGCAAAGATGAAAAAGACTCGAGTTTATTCTATTCTTGTTTTTATTTCAGAGGTCTGGATAGTTCTTCTTGTACGCAAGTCGTTACATTGCTGAAACTTCTTGCTCAACAAGGAAAAACAATTGTATGCACAATTCATCAACCAAGTGCCTCTCTTTTTCAAATATTCGATCAGGTTTACGTATTGTCTGGAGGAGAATGTTTATATCAAGGAGCAGTCAATCAATTGATTCCATATTTGGAAAGCGTCAAACTCCCATGTCCTATGTATCACAACCCTGCTGATTATGGTATTAAATTTAATAAAATCTTATTAAATCTCAACAATTTCGTAACAATTTCTTAACTTAACAAAGTCGAGTTATAAAAAACGAAAATTTTATTTTAGTGATTGAACTGGCTTGTGGAGAGTATGGACAAGATAAAATTGAACACCTGATTGCTGGAACCGGAAATGGAAGAAGTTTGCAGTGGTTCGACAAGTCCCTCAAATTATTAGATCACAGAGAACTTCGAGGTAATTTTTAATTATCTCTGAAAACTTTGATCTAATCATTATTTATCACTATGGTATTTGTGTACAATTTTCACGAGGAAAATAATTTATTTTAGCTGCATATCCTGGAAAAGAGACTCGCTTGAATGGGAAAAAAGATGTTAAGGGCACGAAATC
>JAUEJJ010000017.1:3128309-3141196 GCA_032164275.1 Synergus coniferae | reverse complement strand
CGTAGATAAAGTTTTTTTGTTAGATATTATGTACTGTAAATGGCTAATGTTGGGACTTCTCTTAAAACAAACTATATTACAATTACAGAAAATCTAAATTTTTTCTAGAAAGCGCACCTTGTTGGCTCATCAAAGAACATGATTGGCGGGTTGTTAATTAGTTCTAATGCAATTGCCAGTCTTTTTCTCTGTCCGCCACTAAGTTGTCCAGTACGAGTTTTTTTCGATTTTGCGAGGCCCATTGCTACCAAAATTCGATCAATCTGAAAATTATAATTACAATTATATTAATATTAATATTGTTCAACATATCAAGAAGAAAATTTTTTAAAACGGTTACCAAGTCAAGAGATTATTTTTAAACATCATGGGCTTGTAAATATTAAACAACATTCTATAACATCAACTATCATATTTTAAAATCGGGTCAAGATCACTTTTCCATAAAATCATAAAAAGCAATGACTTAAGACTATTGAAACTGGACTTGACCTCTTTTGAATATTAGAAAGATACGAGTAGTGCTTTAATTATAAACAATTATGTGGTTCAGCAATTCAACAATGTGGTTTTATTATCATAATAAGAAAATTGAATTTGAATAAATAATAAATATTAAATACAAGTTTACGCTTTGTAAACATTACTCGTAGTTTGACATTGTAAGTTACTCACACTTTGCTTTTTTTCAGAAGGAGAAGTATTGAGTTTGAGATTAGCAGCAACGTCCATCGCTTCCTGAACAGTAAGAAGTTCTTGTAAATTATCATCCTGCATAATATAAGCAGATGATCTTCTAAAAGCAGTTAAGTCACGATTTTCTCCATTCACCATCACATTTCCGGTTACAGAGGATGTCCTGTAATCGAAATGATAATGAAGAAACGTACTTCATTAGGCGAAAAAATAAATAATAAAAGAATTTCTTATTTCTTCATGTTTCTGCAAAAAACATTGATCTGAAAAATCAATCTTTTTTTATAAAATGATGAAATTATGTTATGCAGATTAGAAGTTCAATAGATAGAAAGTGTTAATAAATAAACGTGCAACTACATAATTATGCAAACAATGAAAAGCAAGTAATAAATATTCATTTAGTGGGCGTGCACTGGAGTACATGATTTGAGTGCAAATGCACTTTGCGCTTTGGTGTAAGTGTACTGAGAACATTTATCATTTGAATAGTTATTATTATGTGAAACAAAGTAATACCGCATGCGAAAGCTTATAAAGTGATAACAATTGTATAGTGATTAAAATTATATACATTATCAGTTTATTTTATAGAAATGAATACAGAATTAATATTGTAGAATTTTATTATTAGATATTTCTCGAAATACAATAAAAGTTTGACTTCATATTGAAGTAATTTTCACTTCATAATAATTGATAATAGTGAAAAGACGTAGACATTCTTATCGGTGTTATCAGTCCTTCAACAGTATAACTTTAATTGATATAGTTATTCTATAGATTGGATAAAGATATAATTTACAATAAAAGTAATAATAAAAATTAGAAATATTCATATAGATTTTGTGAATAGTAGAAAAATAATTTGCAAAAAGATCATTTGTTTATATATACTTACGTAAAACCAGCTAAAATGTCCATCAAGGTTGATTTTCCAGCCCCTGATGAACCAATAATTGCTGTCAACTCCCCGGGTCTAAAATCTCCACAAATACCTGACAGCAAATTTCTCCTTCCTGATAAATATGGCTTCGAATTAATAATAATTAATAAGGGTTTCATTTAAATGTTTGTAATTTTGAAAAGACGTTCATTTGAGAAAGAAAAATTATATACGGACATAAATGCCAAGCTTTTCGTTTGATATATTTGCTAATATGGGTCATTTAGTATGATCACGTAAAAATAGACGGTTCGTGAGAAACTGTAGTAAAAAAAAATCATTGAGTATGAAAATGAGTCTTCCAAAGTCCGTTATAAAAATTTATTGGTAAACTCACAATCACTCTGGTCATTGAACTTAGCCAATTCCATCAAAGTCTAACAAGAATTTGATAAGATTTATTCACCTTAATCAAGGGCGGGTCTAAATTCTAATCAACAAGTTATTAAGTAATCTAGGCCACGAAGAATTTTTCGGAGGTTCTATTATTTTCTTATCTTTTATATTTTAAAGCTTTTAAAGATAAATTTTGATTAATAAATATCAAATTATCGGTTAAAGATATTTCGAAAGTAATTAAACTTTATTGATTTACATTTTCGAACAAAAGAAGCTTCAGCTTCTTATCATAAGCTCAAAAGCTTATTTAATTCAAAAATTGTTACTTTGTTAACCAATCTATTAAATCTTGGTCTTCGATTATTTTTCTCCTATATCTGTAACTCTTATCATAAAGAGGCTTGTTTTTTTATTTCGACTATAATCATTCTCTAAAGACGATAATTAATTATTAGCATATTTACTACCTTGTAAATGATTTCTATAAGTTTAGGAAATTTAAAATTTTGAAAAAAGCGCTTTAATCGTCTCCATTGTATTCGTCTTAAATTTGGACCAACAAAATTGATTATTTTTCAGAAAAGATTGACTTTATGCTGGTTTTGATACCTTGAAATTTATTGTGATACCAAACGCATTGATACGAATTCCACATTCAGTCAACGGTCTTTAAGAAATGATAAAATTTTATCGCAAAAAAAAACAGTCTTCCAATTTATTCACGAAATACTAGCATTGATTCAATACCACCGAACAAAAGAAATTCTTTTTAATTACAATAATCTATTTATCTTTAAGTATGTCGTATGCCGAAAAAAAGATTACTCGAACAAAATGAAACATTCAAAAAAATACAAAAAAATCAAAGTTACAATGAAAGAGTATTTTCAGTTATGCTATAAATTATTATTGTGGCATGTCTTTCTCGGTTTTTATATGTGCATTGAGCTTTTATTAAACAATAAATCACAGTTGCAAAAGCGAAAACGAATGAAAACAGTAAGCGTAATCATGTAGATTTCAGAATATTTTACATATTACAAAACTGTTAGATTAGATTTTAGACGTAGTTCAGTAGAAATAGTGTATATCATTAAAATTGCAGTAAGTCCAAAATTCACTGTTGCCCCCTCGCTCAATACATAAAGTGAAAAACTTTAATCAAACAAATACCATGATTACCAGGACCAATAAATGTTTATACATTTTTTTAATTATCACAAACTTACTCCTGGATAGAAGATTAGTGCGAACACTGTAGGAGACATCACTGAAGACCAAATTAACAGACTTGTCATTGAATTTATTACATGCTGTAGAATTAGCAAAACTGTCACTTTTCTCGATCAATTTTACATCCAATTTGAGACTCAGTGAGTTTCGGTGGATCTTCAATGGTTCTGTCATTGTTTAAAACACAGAATTGCACATCATGATTCCCGGGTCATTTCAAAAGCAAACGTACTGCGTATACACATTTTACTTTCTTATTGGATGCATAATATGTACATTGTACATATATACGAAAGTATTATCTACAATCGTTAACGATTTTTAGAATTAAATATATTTAACACTCATTACAAAATATCACGTGGTCCAATCAATTAAAAACTACTATACGTCTTCCAAAGCACATGTTTAGGTCGCGACTTGTCAAGGATTTGTTTGAAGTTACGAGAAGAAAGGAAAACTGATGCAAAAGATTGTTATTGAAGGAACAAAGGACAGTGATTTTAAAGAAGCAAAACTTTAAAGAGAGAAAAGAAGCTAGAAATATTGAGAGGAATTTCTCTCTATTTTAATTGTAGAATAGAAAGAAAAATTGTAGAAACTGATTGTTGTAAAGAAAAAAAGTGTCGAGTAATTTACGTCCGTCTGCGATGGAAGGCGCAGCCACACTGTGCTTTGTTTTACAACCAATCCTTCAGTCTGCAAAGACTCTGTAATATCTATTTGCTCTATAATCGCGTTTAAGTGCGTTCAAACAAGAAAACAGGGAAAAATGTATCGAAGAAGTAGAGTTTGAGATTTTCCCAAAAATAGCCATTCTTTGTTATCTTATTTAAATATATTGTTACTCTCCTCTTTTTTTTGGATCTCATTTTCTTTTTTCTTGACTCACCAATTTTCTCTTTATATCTTATCCTTTCCACTTTGCACTTTCTTTTTCTCATGCTATGCATTCCTATTTTGTTATTTCCTGTTTCCCTGCTTCCTTTTTTACATTTTTTTCTTCTCGTATAGCTTCTTCAAGTTCTATTACTTCTTTCGATATTCTATGTATTTTTCTCCTAGTGTTTACATTTGTGTAAAACTTCTTTTCATTTAATAAAAAAGGTTTCTATGATATACATTGAAAATATAATAAGAGGAATGTATGATAAGTGACACGAGAAAAGAAAATAAAAGAAGAATAAAAATAAACAACGTTTAATCTTATTATTATTATTATTATTGTTATTATTATTAAATATTATTACTTTGAATCCAGCTTCAAAAAAGATAAATACATAGTACGTTGAGACTCATCCGAGAATTTAAAACAGATCTTTTAATTTAATTTTAATTTATATTGGTATTATGAAAAGAAAAAAAAGTAAAGTTGCGATGTGTAATTGAATATAATTTTTACTTTAATCGTTTATGCTTAATCACTCGTTACCAATCATTTAATTAAAAAATAAACTTTTTGTCAAATATGATGGTTTCGAATGTTTCATAAAATAATTAAATTGGCAAATAAATTTTTTAAATGTTCATTGTACTTATAATTAAACTTAAAGCTAACAAAAAAAAATGTTGATAACAATTAAAAATGAAAAAGAATTAATTTATTTTAATGAGCTTAGATTTAATAAAATCGAACAATTTAAAATAAACATTAAAGTGCAAAGTATCAAGAAAATTATGATGATTCAAATCATAGTTAAATTTTTAAAAAGGAAGACGAGTGACGTGTCTGTATAGCAAGCACTTAAAGTTTACTGAGGTCACGAGAATTCTTCTGATTGCAAAGAGACAATGAATACCTATCTGCTTTGAAAATCTTTCTGGGATGATAAATTGATAAGAGAATTCGTCACAAAGTATATGAAGATATTCACTATAACTATTTTTATCAAAAAAATCCTCTTGCATATACGTTTTTTTAATTTTCTAACAATGTAAAATTAATTTAATAAAAATAAATCAAAAGTGCACTAAATTCACAAATTTTTCAAATTGTTTGAAATTTGCATGCGCCTAGCGTATAGTTATGAGATTTACACCCGTGTTTCACTATTGCCTATCTTTAAGGAGTAAAATTAAAATTGTTATAACAAAATTAAAGATAAATAAGCAAAAAAGGATTTTAATATTCTTAATAACTACTGAAATTTTCGGAATATAAAAAATATACATTTTATTTTCAGTGACAGAAGTTAAGCACGTTTGAAGGCGATTAGAGCTCGAGTGGATGACCGTTAAAGATTTTCGGTTTAATTTTTTTTTCACTATCAAATCGAGATAAGAAAAAATAGATTTCTTTAATTTCGTTTCCTATTTTTCTCTTTATTACAATGATTTTTTTTTTATTACATTAGATAGCACGTAATACATATGTAAACTGTAACTTAAAATATCGTATTGTAGAAAATCATCAACAAAACGCATTTTTAAAGTTCTCTCGTTTGTCAAACAAAAATTGAGACGCATCATAATTTAAAAAAATAGATAGGCAATAAGGCACTCCTTTAATTCCTAATCAGCTTGTTTTCAAAAATTAATTGTACATGAATTTCGTAAATAACTTAAGAATCTGTCAGTATATACACTTTGTAAAATTCGCTCTGGAATTCTTCGAATTCTGCATTACATGATTGTGGGTATGTAGTCGGTTGTAATAACAAAAATTACCGACCGGAGAAATAAATCATATTCTCTGTGATTACTTGTACAATAATTACAATATTGCAATGACATTTTGAGAAATAATAGAAAATATATTGGGTAAGTCTGTCTGGTATTTTTTAGTTTCTATTTTGAAAAATTATTTTTTTCAGTTTTTTTAAATTTCTTTGAGTTTTAACATGATACATATATGCCCCAATATATTCTCTATTATTCTCTAGGATTTCATCAAGATATTGTAACTACTGTACAATTCGAAAAACATCAGAGAAACCTTATAATAAAAATGGAAATCTGAAATCATAGCATTCGCCAAGATTTCAGATCCTAAATTAAGTCTACTATAAATTATAAGTTACTGGACATTTTCATCCATAATTATTCACATAATATTTATTTAAGTAGAACTAGCTTTTATATAAAAATAAATAATTTGTGCAAGATTGTTTAAGACTCGTTGAAGCTTGAACTCGAGTAAAAAAGTTTAATTTTACAAAATATCTTGTTTCGCACACTAAGTAAACGAATCCACACATTTCACTTTCTTGTTTAAAAATTAAGTCGTCGCGTAATAAGTTTATTCTAAATCACTTTCGTTTATTTTTATACATACAAAGTGACTGTTTTTCTTTCTGGACGCATATAAGTCATAAACACTTCAAAACATGATTATTAGTTCTTACAAAATTATTAATAATTAATTATTATTAATCTTCTAAGGAGATTCGAAATTACACAAAAATTATGTACAGATTAGTTAAAAAAAATCACTGGTGTGTGTCACTTTCTCATTTGGTTGTTAAAATATCTGCTACATTTGGATTACTAATCCTATGGATTTCTACAAAAACTGGTATATTATTCTTAAAATTTTCCCTTCATTTTTTTCTGCATTGTTAAAAGTTACATCACTATCAGACTTAATAATTTATTATAATATCAAGTACCAAAATATATTAAGTAAAAATTTTAATAGTATTTACTGTATTCGTTGATAGGACAAAAATTGTAATGCAACCTTCATAATATGAAGCAGTTGAAAACTCAGGAGTATTTTAAGTATTACGAATTTCAAAGCCTTTAAGCTCTTAAGTCTGGAGACTATTCAATTAAGTAGCATTATTTTTATATTGTATCTACATAAACCTTTTAGTTTGAAAGCTCTTGAATTTATCTTAAAAAATCTTCTTAGCTAATAAAAGATAAAGCTTAGCTAATAAAGATAAAGAGTTTAGTCAATATTTCTCGTTAACAAGAATTCGCTGCTTTCTTTTTACTCAACGAAGGCGTTAATTCTCAGAGAAATCATAGTCATAGATACCTTCCAAAAACAGGAAGAGCTCTTTGGGAGACTAATAAACGCTTGATGTGAATACTGAACCACCAAATACATTTTACCAATTCACCTCATCTTCTGTTCAGCTTGCACCACAAAGCACTTGCTGTCAGTAGATGCATCAGAACTCCAATGCCCACAATCAGGACCAAATTATTTATCACGTTCGTGTCTGCAATCTCCATATCTGTGAGAAATTTATGACTTTTCTTGTAATGACAATACGCGATTACTTCCTTTGGATCTTCGCATTTGAGATCCAGTCGATCGAAGCCGTAGACAGAAAAGAGCAAACTGTGGAATCCAGCTCTAAAATAGGAGATGTGGAAAATCCAGCGAAAAGCTTTTGGTGTGTCCATGTAACGGATACAAAAGCCGAAGACAGAAAAGAGAACAGCGATGATAGGACCAGCAAAAACTGCGATCTGGAAATTAAAGACACATATTTAATTTTATAGAATTTATTAAACGTTGGTTTAAATAATGTTGTATTCATTTTAAGCTAGTTTTAATACGTACTCGCACTGGAGTTGTCGCACCGATGAAAAAGCCCCAAGCTTGTGCAGTTAAACTTGCAGCAATGCTGATCAACATGAAGTAAACAATACGCTGCGTTTCTATCGGTTGACCCGTCAACCAATAACTAACAGTCAGGTAAGTCATTGCACAAGCAGCTTGAAATGGTATTTCTATCAGAAGCAGACTGATATAATAAGGGGCGAGTCGATACCATCGATTAAAGTGTTCTCGAGTCAGTATTTGCATCTCCAAAGGAACTGAAAAGAACACGAAAAATGTTTATAAAACATGTACAGCAACAAAAAAAGAAAACTAATTTCCAATTACCAGACATTTCTACCATGTTCAGGCAAATGATAATTCTGGATTATGAACACTAATTCATAGATAAATTTCCAGTGTTTGATCACTATCGTAATTAAAATTAAAAAGCAAATAATCGTGAAGGTCAATTGTTCCTGATATAATCTAACTTTTAAAACGATAGGATCAAAGAGAAAATAAATCATTTTATCTATTTCGACATTCTAGCCAGTCAAATACATACAAGCAAGAGTGACAGCCATTTTTCCAGTGTAAACGATTAGTAACAGAGACCCATAGACGTAAACGTAATTAGCAAAAACTCCATTGGCCCGATATCCACTTCCTCGGTAGAGATAACCGAATATCACACCAATTAGTAGGTGGCAAAGGATGCGAACAACCATTAAAGTGTAATCTCTTTTTAAGCACATCAATTGCCTTTTATAGAGTAAATAACACTGGGCCAAAAATCCAGCAGGTGGAAGTGGCTTTTCATTCGGTAGAGGATTTTCTGATACTGCAAGATGGAAAGATGGATGGAAATATTAAATTAAATAAAATTACTTTAAGAGGTAATTATTTGTTTTCAATTAAAATAGTTACCATCTGTCTGTGATTTTAAAGCTGGGAGAGTTTCTTTCTTTTCTGATACACTTTCAACGGCTTGAATTAACTTATCTACTGAGATACCATATTCACCAATCGTTACCTCCATAACTGAAACACAAAATAAATAAACAAATTAACACCGTGAAAAATTCTAAACTCTGATCAAATAGACCTTTTTGGAAATATATTTCTATAAAAGGAGTCTCTTATCAAATCATTAGATTACATTTCTAGGGCAGTGGGCCTCATAACTAAGGAAACTTTACATTGATCTCATTGTGCATCCTGCGCTATCAACATTATTAAAATTATCGAAAATTACGTCAATGGAGCATGTAATCGGAACAGAAGCGAGATAAAATGCAACACATTGCTTGGACATTATCATTTTCAAAATAATAGAAATGATATATTCAGTTCATGTATGTAGCAATGAATGAAATCATTTCTCTGATGAACAATATTTATTGTTCTTTTCAATCCTTATATTCGCGTCTCAAATCATAGCAATAGAACAATATAAACAAGGAAAATGTGTCGAACTACGTGCCAATTTCAAGGAAAAACAATAAGATAGAGAAAGAAAATACAGAAAAGAAAAGGAGGGATAAAATATGTTTCTATTTTATTAGATATAAAAAAATATATATTAAATTTTTCTCAGAGTTGAAAGGATTGTAGAATTTTTAAAATTCTTTTTCTAGATATTTCGAATTTGAATTTGATGCCGTGAAATAGTTTACTTACGAAAATCGGCTGGGTTGTGATAGGGTGGGCAGTGAGCTCCAACGGACGCTAAATGTGGTATTAATGATTGTATAGGGCCTCTATATACACAATGACCTTCGGCGACGGCATAGAGTTGGTCAAACATTTCAAAAAGAAGAGCACTGGGTTGATGAATCGTACAAACAACTGTACGTCTTTCAACTTTTGCCAATCGTTGCAAGAGAGCAATGCACTGGCTACAAGAAGCAGAGTCTAGACCTAAAACAATTAAGAAAAAAAATCGTAAGCATATTATATTTATTACTTATTATTCCTAGAAACTCAGTGCCTCAATTTATTTTTTTTTTTCTCATTAACCATTGGTGGTCACACGATGAAACTTACAGAACTTGTAAAGCACATTTATAAGTACTTTTCCTGTAAGTTTCATCCTGGGACCATCAGTGGAACATCCCAAGATGTCAACGAGAAATAAAATTAAGTTATAAGACTTTTGAAGGACATTAGTGGCTTCTTTTGGCAAAAAAAAAACAAACAAAATGAAAGGACACGTATTTTGAAAAATGGGTTTTTCTTGAAAAGAATATTTATAACAAATCGCAACCCATTTACTCAACTCGGACAATTTGAACTTGTTCCTAATTACAAAATGCCTGAGGAAAATTGCAATATGAAATTCGTTTCACAATATGTCAAACCATTAATGTCAAGACATCATAAAACAAATCAGTAAACCAGACGAGAGATTCATAAGGTCTTTTCTGGGATAACCTTCTTTAAGAAACGAGGACACCCTTTGAAATTTCTCAACCAGACGCGTCGTTTTGAATATTAAAAAATCCTTACCAGTGGTAGGTTCATCAAGGAATAATACTGACGGGTTGCTGAGAAGCTCGACGGCAACGTCTAGCCTTTTTTTTTGCCCTCCTGATAACCGGCCACACAAGGTATCATAGCAGTGGCTTAATCCAAGAATTTCCAGAAGTTCCAGGACCTGTGATCAAACATCAAAGTCTTGAATTAATGGACATTGAACGCCGATAAAGTACACGTGAGGCGCTAAACTGCATAATTAACCACAATTATCGTTAATTCTTTCAGATGAGGGTCATACGATAAAGTCGGCGAGTTAACACACGAGACACTTTGCTCTTTATTACAACAAAGGAAAAATTTTAAGAATTATAATAAGAACTATGTTTCTTTATCTTTTAAATGAGAAAGATCTTTTTTATCTACTTAACTCGATGAAGATGATATCAATACTTTTTAGTTATATATTTTTTGAGAGAATAATCTTTATATCCAAAAATAATTATTTCTTTTTCTAAATTATACACTTGATTTCATTTATATACCAGTCTATTTAATAAATTAATTTTTAATTAGAGTTGCTACTTATTATTGGAAATATTTCAAGTTAATGAGAGTTGATAATTTTTAACTCTTGGAGAAGCAAAACATGAAATCAGGAAGATTTACTTCAAGAGTCATTATGCATTCTCAGAACGTTATATTATTTATCTATAAACTTTCGATCAGTTTCTGGAAAGTTGGCAAGTATATTTTTCTGCAATTTTTTACTTGGCAGAATTTCATCACTCTTGGTGATAATTTACAAAGTGAGATCTTTTCTTGGAACTTTAAGCTTGTTAAATATCAATCATTTTTTTCAAATTCGTTTTCCTAAATTGTGTAAGTATTTTCTACTATTCCCTAATGTTAAAAGGAATTCAGGATTTAAATTCGTATGTAAACGTCTGCTTAGGAAAATATTTCAACAAGAATCACCAATAACTGACTAGGCGAAAGATGAAGAAATCTGTCGGAAGTTGACACAGGATTTTTTGCTCCTGAGATTACATGCGATAAAAAATTCAGCAAAACATTGCTAATCAACACACCTGAGTGTGTTTATAGGCAGAACTGATGGTGTAGCCCAGTTTGAGGTGAGCGGCAAGAGTCATGGCTTCTCCTACTGTAAGTCTGGTTCTCTGTAGAGAGTCCTGTTGTATGTAGCACGATGTTCTTCTCCACCTTTCACTGTGTGGGACACGTTTCTTCCCATTCACCATGATTTCTCCGGTAACACCTTGCACACTGGAAAAATTAAATTCTTCAGTCATCACATCCTTTGCCTTAAATTTATAACATCCTGAAAACTAATATAAGCATGCAACTCCCAAAAACTGGTTCCAGAGATTCAGTTCAGGAATTTTAGGATCGTGAATTTCATCACGTAGGCCAGTACATGTCATTGCACCAAACCCTTATTTGAATCTCATGACTACAGAATATTAGCAGTAATTTATAATGAGACGAATTGAACGTGATTTGAATTTTGATAAAAATTATCTTACAATTTGTGATTTAATTAATGACCAGTACCATTTTGGGCTTCAATAAATGCTCAATTTTCCAGAAGATTGATTCTAAATTTTAGGCTTTCGATTTTACTGGTCCTGAGGTCTTAATTGAACTAGTTTTACATTCATAGTACTTGTAGGTAATTTACTGCTGCTGAGATAAGACAAGTGATATATGAAGTGACTTAATTTCTGTATATGATAGTTTTGCATTTACATACAAGGTTGTAAGTTGTTGCAATTTATCAGAAACGTATGTTTGAAGAAATTTTTTAGGATTACTTGCGAGAGTAACGAAGTACGTGACTTCGAAAGGCATAAGTTATAGTTTTAAGCACAAGATTTGCAGATAAAAAAATAAATCGTTGAACACAGTATCACGTCTCAATCTAATGATCGTCTCTCGTAATAAGCTCGCAAGTGGCCAATTACTAGTATTGCGAAAAGCCGCTCGTTTTCTCTTTATTTTTATTTATGAAAATGGAAAATGGCGTAATTTAGCGGCGAGACCTAAATAAATAAGAAACTTATAACAATACTCATTTTACTGACATTTATAGAGTTGTCATAAAATATTTCATAAAAATAGCCCTATTAAATGCAAATTTAGTATTACTCATACTCGGTGAAAAAAGATTTATTAAACAATCTACTTTTATTGTTATTTAAATGTCAGTTCTCGTTTTTAGTGAAATTAACATAAATTATATAAATAATGTTTAAATTTCCATCTTATTTCGTTTTGATTCGCAATATCTGTTTTTTATAAGAGTTTAATGTCTCCAGATAAACCGTAATCCACGCAAATAAGTACAATAAAATTTTCGATTTTCTTGTCACAGGTTCATTCTGATCTTGACCTATAATCGTGAAGATAAGTATTTCTTAAAAAATAAGAAGAAAATCAGAGATTCAATGCAATGCGCTTGACATTCGAGAGGTGACTATCAACATTAATCATCGTCAATTGCACTATTCCTATTTTCCATAACAATAGCAGAATACGATTTTCCGTGATGCATACAATATACGATTATCGAAATCAATTTGACATGAGCAGAAATATTTTATGGAAACTCAATCTAGTGACGCAAATAATTACGCACGATCTGCATTCGTTATCTTTATATTATCGATTATAAATGAT